>JAVYIG010001215.1:150000-322500 GCA_035222895.1 Strongylocentrotus droebachiensis
TTTTGCAATGACATGACATTTTATTCTTCATTATCCATGCTCCCATGACTCAAACACATGGACTTTAATACTCTACCCTCTTTCCCCCTCTTTTTTTTCTCTCTCTCTCTTGATCCCACATTCGATTTTCAAGTGGTTGTTTGAATTTCTCCTCCATATAATTAAGCTTTCTATCATTCTCACTCTCTCTCTACCCCCCCCCCCCCCCCATTGCCCCCCTCTTTCTACTTTCATCCATCTCTCTCTCTCTCTCTCTCTCTCTCTCTCTCTCTCACTATTTCTAACTTCTAACTTTGTTGCCAAATTCAAATTTTCTATCGTTATCTCACTCTATCTCTCTCTTCCCCTCCATCTCTGAAATGTCCTTTGGGTCGACAAAAGCCACACAATTTAATTCATCTATCCATCTCGTCCAAATTTCTAATATTATTCTTGAAAGTTGCTTATGTTTTGTCCATCTGGCTCTGATCGAGAAGTGTGTTTCTCATTTCATTGCAGGAAAATATAAGATCATATTGATACTGAAGGAGCAAAATATTCATCTAAAAAATAAAAACACAAGAAGTAGAGATTGTTTATAAGGATGAACAAGCCAAATCCCCTAAATTTTCCCTGAATTTTCCAGGAATCGCAAGTAGTTGGCTTTATCCCACAAATTATACATCACGATGCCCCCATAACTCCACGATTCATAAGCCATATGTAAATTAGATTCACGACCCAAATTAGGCATCTTTCATCCATAATTAGAAAAATGTGCTAAAACTGGAAATTGACGTCACACAAGCGCTCCCAATGAAATCCAGACTGCTAGCTGGCACCAAAGAGGTGGTGACAGTCGTCATTTGTTTATGGTTGCCATAGGCAACTGGGCATGGGAGTCAGGTACCAACAACATAGGAATTTTGTTTGACCCACAAATGAAAATTCCATCCAGTTTGCTTACAATTTGGGCTTGTAGAAATAAGATGGTTATAGCTGCCAATTCAGCACCGTCATAAGAATAATGTGCCACCACAAACTATACTTCTTTACTTTGAGAAAGTTACCAGAGAAACAAAGAGAGCATAAAGAAGATTTGAGCAAGTTTGGCAGATGATATCATCAGGGACTTGTTAATTGTAGAAGTCCCTAATATCACATTGTCAAAAACAGAGAATTAATGGCAGCTATAATGAGACAGAAAAGAAGAGGGAGAGGGAAAGAGAAAGAGATAGAGAGAGAGAGAGAGAGAGAGAGAGAGACAGAGAGAGAGAGAGAGAGAGAGAGAGACAGACAGCAGGAAGGTGATCAATGTCTTTTTAGAGCCAGAAGGGCATTAACTCATATACTCTAACACAGAGTTAACGCCCTTCTTGCTCTGAAAAGATGATAAGCTATATATCCAAATATGATAGATAGACAAATAAATACATTGAGATCATCTTGATTGTTTATATGAATTATTTTACACAAATTGTAGCATAGAGATATACTATATGGTTCTTGTGACTTTCATGTCCAATGCATTTTTATTCATAGCATTTATATCTGTTAAATCAGACAGATATATAGATAATTAATACAAATAGAAAAAGGAAAAGGAGAAAAAAATGGAGAGAGAGAAAGAGAGAGAGAGATAAAGAGAGAGAGAGAGAGAGAGAGAGAGAGAGAGAGAGAGAGAGAGAAAGAGAACCAGAGCAAATATTTCATCCATAGCCAAGCAGCAACAGCAAAATGATGAGGCACATACAGTATTTATATACACAGAGCAAATTGATGAAATCAATGCTTTATGCCTAGCGAGATAGAGAGGCCCTTAACTAACACATCTGTCAGCTCTAATAAACCCCACTTGATCTACGTAATCAGAGAAAGAGAAAAAAAACTTTCATCTTGCACTTTCTCCTATACACCCTATAATCCAACACATCCTCCTGAATCGATTCTTTCCCAGAACACACCGTACCCTACGAAAAATCGCTCCTTTCTTAATCAAAAATAATAACCCAAACTCTGGCACGAGGCAAGTTGTGATGGGAGAAGTGGCGAGCGGGGAGCTGTTTCCATGGCGATGAGAATTCAAAAGTGTCAGGCTTGTTGCCAAGTCAGAGTGTCAGATTTTACGGGTTTATCGGCGCTGGGATTTTTTTTCTCTTCTTCTCTTCGCGACTTGTTGAGTATTGATGGATGATGCAGCAGAAAAATGAAGAAAGAGCATAAATCAATATCTCGTCTGTTTTGAGCCAGAAGGGTGTTAACTCTGTGTTGAAGTATATGAGTTAACGCCCCTCTAGCTCCAGGTGATGTCATAGTGTGTGTTGACCCACATATTGTAAAATATGAAGCCATGTGAAAGTTAAATGTGGATATATTTAGTATTTTAATTTTATTTTGCGGGTGTGTGTGTAAATTCAAGATGTTTCAGCTTGGAGCTGTGACTTTGAATATTTATTAACAAAACATTTCAATTCAATTTATTAAACAAAAACATTCTTGAACTTTAAAAAAATATTGTTTGATACCCTCTTCTATATCTTCAAAAATTGGTCGTATCAGAAAAAGTCAAATCTTATCAATATGGTTTGTAGTTTTGCATTGACCTACATTCATTTTGCACAACATGAAAGCGTACCAGTTTTAAAAGTGAAAAATTCAGGTAAATTAAACATCTGGATATGACCTATAAATCAATACATTGGTTAGGGCAAAGGGGAGATGCTGAATCTACAAGAAATAACTTTCACTATTTCCTTTAGTTACAGATAATGCCATTATGATTCAAATCTATAAACACACAGAAAGGGAGAAGAAAAAATTCAAGCACTTTTTGATTACATCATGGAGTCATGTATTTCTTTCACTTCTGTGGTTAGACAAGACCAGTAACAAATGAAGATGCAAGAAACCTCAAGAATTCAGTCAAACAAAGTCCAAATTGGCAACTAAATCAGTCATAAATTATACGCCAGGTATAAAATCCTCTGCATCAGGACAATATTGGGGTGACCCTCAAAGAATTTTGATTACGGAACCACGAGGGCCTCGTATCTTTGTGATGTACATCACTGCCACATCCAATCTTAGGTGCCATTCTGAGAGTATAGACACGGACCAGGGTTGCCCCCGACAACGGAGGATCCATGATCGTTGACGACTCGCTACAGCGCGCCCGGGCATCTCTCGCGGTTGTTGAGCTCAACTTCTGCAGATGTCCCTAAATGAAAGTGCAGACATCTCCCCCTTATTCTGATTAAATAAGGAGATATTCCAACTCAAACCATTGAACTATTATACACTACCAGCTATATCATCCTCCTAAACAACAACACATACAGCAAGAGAACATGTAACATGATTTTGTTATTACCAAAATCACATATTTTTTCATGGGGGAGGGGGGGGGGGGGTTCATGTTTTCCAGCCATAGGGCCTGCCATACTCATTTCTACCTGCATTTTAAACTGTTTTTAACCAATATTTTGAAAAATAAGGAGAGCTATCAGTTCAGGAGGACATTGGTTTTTTGGTTATATTTTTAATTCTATATTGATAGATATCTTTCAAATGTTATACATTAGTAGGTCACAGAACTAAAATGATAAGATACCTTATAAGCTCATTAAAAAAAAATATCCATGACAAAAGCATTGGACAATGCTGACGGAAATTAAAGCATAAGGAGAGTTCTACTTTAAACATTGCTAACTCTTCCCTTTAAAATAGGAAAATCACCACATCTATCTAGACAAAAATAAATATATTCAATTTGTCACAAAGATATGTCTTCATAAGGATAATCACAAATTAGTTGTAATTTTTGGAAGTGGCAACAAAACAATGATAACTTCTGATCTGCATTTTCACGGAAGAAATGTACCACTTTAATTCATACCCTTATATCTGACTAATAAAATGCTTGCCAATTATTGTGTCATTGATTAAATGCACTAATGAGTCAACTAATTGTACAAATTGCATAAGCTGCTCACACACATAATATGACAAGTTGCCAAATTACAGTACAGCCTTAACAAGGATCTCAAACATTGAATTACTGTTCCAACTAATTAGAGTGGGTTCTACGTTTCAGACTAAACAATGGCATAAATGGGGGTACTATCATATTTTTAATCAAGAGATTAAAGAGTAATTTTCAATATTAGCCAAATCAAAAAGTAAACTATTTCCCCAAAACAAAGTTTGTAATAACAATGGTCAAATTGGTCTTTGTTCGTTTGCTTATCGAACATTGACAACAATGCCCAAAAGAGGCAAATTACATAGAACAATGATTTTAATGATAATAGAAATATTTATAACATATTGCAATTTCAATTCTATAACTATTCTGAGGAAGAGAGATAAAAAAATACTTAAACTATTCATACTTTTATAATCCAGTATAATTTCCTTTGTTTATACAAATTATGTTACATGTTTTTTTCCAACAATTTCAAAGGGATGGGTAACACAATATCTTTTGTTACTTTTATGAGTTGATAGGGTATTTATACATAATAATAATAATAATAATATTTAATTTTTATATAGCGCTTAATACAAAGGTCTCTAAGCGCTTTACAAATATACTATTACCCCGGTCATTGGATTCAGTGCTTGCCCGCACACACCTGTGTGCACAATCTCCACTCCCTGGGGAGCATTCCAGCCGGGCGTTACTTCTGAAAAAACTCAAGTGGTAGTTGCCTTTATACAGAGAAATGGATTTGAGATTGTTTGATGTATATAAGCCCGTAATAAATGGGAGATACTTTAACATACATCAAAGTCAAGTTCCAAATTTGCCAATTACAGAATCAAACAGATTTTGTAATCTCCATTTTCAAACATTTACAACTTTTGTATAATTCTGTCTGAAGAGCCCGTTACCCTTCTCAACACTATTTGTCCAATATTCTTTAAAACGTTCACCAATCTGTTCCTCTCACTGCTTGTTTTCACCCAATAACTCCTTGATCTTCATATTCTTCAACCTGTTACAAGTAGGGTCCATGAGTTAATTGCATACCCTTTAAATCGTTACAAACACAATCCATGATAGTAGTTTTCCTTGAAAGAAGGAAAAGATAATCAATAGCAATCAAGAGTTTGCTGGACAATGCAATTTGATACTTCCTCCCCGAAAAACCTTGTTTTGTAACCCTGGTTATATCGGCCCCTAATTAGGTTCGTGTTTTCGACCGACTATCTCGCTACAAATCGCTTCCTCTCTCATTTCCGACTTTTAAACGAAACAATTATCATTCAAAGATAACATGCATGTATATACTACATGTGACTGATCACCAAAGTGGCATTTACAAATATTGTAAGCCTATATTCTCACAGACAATTACACAATAAAAAAATACTTCCAAGAAAGCAACTCGGAGGACAATTTCAATTTTCAATAGCATATTGTGCCGCTATGTTGCTAGCTATACAAGTCATGTTGCCACTCCTTCGGTTATTTTTTGTTACATCTTTTCGATCGTGTTAAACATATATCGTTGAGAGGACAGTGACACAGACGTTTTATTGTGAGTTATTGATTTTGTGATATTCAACACAGGCTACTTACAATATTATGAGTTATTATGAGAATTTATGACACTAGAATACTTTGCAAAGTTCATCAAAATAAACATCTCTCAAAAATAATCACAGCTTAATAATGGCCAATGCAGTGAATTGACAGATATTTAGTTTTTAATTTATGTGCTGGATATGACTACATTTGTAAATATCGCAGGTTGAATATATCAAACACATAATACATTACTACAACATGTACTCAAATATGCTGAATAACTAGTTTTTAAGTAATCTAACACTACACGACCGCACTGTGGTGAAGCTCATAAGGTATTTATGAAATATTTTCATTTACTAATATCATTCCCTGTCACACTTCCTAATGAACCGTCATCATTAATGAATGTTGGATGGGCTTTGGTGGACGAAGAAATTAAGCGGAGAGCAGATTAGGAAGCCATGTCCCAAAGGAGATGGAAAACTGTTTACCAGATTTTGATTCTATAACAGCCGCATCAGGCATTCCAAGCTGACTACGGTAATGGGTAGTGGGATGTCGATGCAGGCATCGTGCAAGGGGAATGGGCTGTAGTTGGCAATATGGAGAGAGATGAGTAAAAATTGAAATAGAGAGAGAGAGAGGGGGGGGGGGGAGATCAAAAGAAATTAAGAGATGAGAGACAGGGATGGTATAAACAGAGAGGAGAGACGATGCTGAATGATAGAAAGAGAGTAGATCAAGATGAGTACAACGATCAAGAGAAGGACGTATAGAAAAAGGGGTGGGTATATATTTAGGCAGAGAAAAAGACTTTCAAAGGGAAATTTTAAAACAGAGAGAGAAAAGTCAAAAATACAAAAACAGAGATGCAGAACAAATAAGAAATACATTTTTTGATGGTGGATAAAGAGTACATTAGAGAAACAAGTTAAGAGAGAGTGGGAAAGAGAGGGAGAGAGGGAGAGGGGGAGAGGGAGAGGGGGAGAGGGAGAAGAGTGAGAGAAGAAATAGAACAATTAACAAAGGGATATGAAACAGAGAGAGAAAGAGAGGAAGCATAATAAGGGAGGGACAAAGAGATAGAGTGAGAGGGAGAAAAAAGAAAGTGAGAAATAAAAGTAAGGGACAGCTCGTGCGATACAGAATAGAGCCTACTGGACAATATCAAAAAAGAGAGTGTCCTTTAACGACTCAAGTTAACTGAAGGTTACAAGAAGATGTTCACTGAAAAATCGAAGGCACCAAAAGTCATCAATTCATGCCAAATTTTAGGAAACCTAAGATCGGCGATGTCTCGGTTGCTTTGGCAAGGCGACTGCTTCCCCTCGAAATAGCCACACGATGCAGTCCAGAAACCATGCTTCATGAATTATTCATGAGCGAGCGCTGCTCACTACAAAACAAGTTAAATTGAGCGTGCAAGGCTAAGTCATACAGCATGCACCGGGATAGCATCCATTCATTGGATGAGAAATTCAGATGCTCCCCCAAGATGAGCTTCACTTTAAATGAAATTTCATGAGCAACTGCTCTGTGATGAGTATGGTCTGTTTACAGCTGACAACATTCAATCCATTAGTTCTACTAATGTACAGATTAGTAAGTAAATGGCAATAATGTCAGGCAGAATTTGTCCAGTGTCCTAATACATGAATGCTTTATGGAAACAACAAAATCAAATGACATTCAAAGACATCTAAAAAGTGTCCAAGAAAACAAATAATAAATCTGGCAAATATTAAAGCATCAATTCAAATCGGCAGCAATGACAAGTACATACCTGAATATTCTGCTCAAAAGGTAAAATTTGGGATTTGAAGGGTCTTTCATGTATCCCCTACAAGTTGGTTAAATATACTTCCAGTAAATCCTGAACGACACGTTGCGTAACCTTCAAACCCGGAGAAGATGTAGTTACAGAGATTTGAATAATGCTTCATGCAGCATATACGAGTGGCACAACATTCAGGGATTTTCTCAAGAGCAAATTGGCAACACCGGGCTCTAAAAACATCCAGGAGTAAATACCTCTTGATTGAAGCTCATCTCATAGATGTAATACTCGAGCTAAAAACGAGATTGGTTTTCTGATGCCTGAAAGAGAAGTGTGCTGCAAGTTTCTGGAAACCTTCTACAGTTAGCCAAGGTGGGAGAGGAGAGCTGCTGGGAGAATTTCATCACCAGAATGAGCGCTCCTAGGCAGCCTTATCATGTAATTTGTGCTTTATTAAGTTAGAAGAAATGGTGAAGGGGGTTTTTGCAGGCAACATACCTACGTCATTGAGCCGGCTCGGGTTCCTGTTATCAACTTACTTCTTTTATCTCCCATCTCTCTCCTCCTTCCTCCCAAAACCTATCCCCCGTTTCACCCCTTTCCTCCACTTGATCTCCCTCTTCCTCCTCTTACCTTTGTTTCTTAATCCCCCTTTTCCTCTTCCCTCCCCTCCTCTCCCCCTCTCTCTCATACATACATCTACCTTTAGTCATTCATATTTCTCCCACTCTCACTCCCCTCCCTCCACAGTCTTCCAAACTCTCTCTTTCTCCCTCTTCCTAGTCATCTCTCCCCCTCCCCACCCTCCCTCTCTCTCCCTCTCTCCATAATTTCATATCTTTTTCATTTTCCTTTCCTCAATCAGCGTTGCCCTTTGAAGCTGCGGTGAATGCTCTTTCGACTTTTTGTCCCCTTTCTCTCCATCTCATCTTTCTTATCTTTCCTTCTTCCTCCTCCAAGTTTACTCCGATTATGTCATCTATAGAGTCGTATGATGTCATAGATCTCTCCCTCCAGCATACTCCCAGGTCTGCACTTGCCCTCTCAAGAACTTTTGAACTTTTGTAATCATTAACAAATCTCCATCTTGTTCTTCATTCTTTCGAACACGCACCCTTTATCAACATATCTAACTTCTATACATTTCTTTCATATCACCTTCCCTTTTTTCATCTATCCCTCCATCACAACTCCCAGGTCCCGGCAAAGCTCCTGCAATGACCTCCTCTAAAGACACTTCTCTCTAAAGCTAGCCTCTATTCTTTACGATTACAGAATTAATGTAAAGCCTGCTCAGAATTAAGGCCACAATTACAAATTCGGATGATGACAGTCACATTTAAATCAAAGTGCATTTTACTTTTCTCCTTTCCAGTTTCCATACAATTAAAAAGTAATCCAACTTCCTCTCTACTATCTTCCTACCTTGTCGTCCTTGCATCCGTAGTGCTTTTCCTTCGATCGACGGCATTCACCACCACCATCTTTCCTCCGTGGGCGAACTCTTCTATTTACGAAATTGCGTCCTCAAATCAAAATATATTCAGCACGCCGTAATATACACAGCCTGTCTACGCATAACAGCAAGCGGAGTAGCCCGAAGCGTTAAGCGTTGAAAATGTCACTGGCTTGCGACAACGTTTGAAAGAGAAGATTTTCACAAGTGTTGTGTAGCTGGAGTGTTAAGTGTCTGTCCGCTACCAAACTTCATTGTGGCTTGTTGATAAGGTGATGATATTGCCCTCGTTTGTTCGGTGGAGAGGGAATGCACCGTGATGGATGACGGAATACTGTTGATTGCGCGAGGTTCAGAACAACTGAAGCCGAGGCATCATATTTCTGAAGATTGTTGTTACAAAAGAACTGCTGGAAAAGTGTAGGTTTTATACACTTTTCAACAGTAGATGCATCTATTTTTGCATAGATATAAAGATATCAAAATCACATAAACACAGCTTATATATTCCAAACTGTCAAAACTCCTGGATTTGTCTTCTTAAGCATAGAGAACAGATCGGGGTGTGGTACCAATGAAGAGAGGTGCACATCAAATCTTCCTTTTGATTCCTTGCTATACAAATCCAGATTATATACATCCAGGCAAGAAGAAAGGGCAGTTGCCTAAAACAAATGTCATATATGCTTTATGAAAGATCGATTACTACAACAGATCAATGGAGAACTCCCTTGTGTGATCACTCATGTGTTATCAGAGGCTGGGAGTATTTGCTCAGACCGCAAGTCCGTCTCTACATCCATCCAAATGATTCTCCACTCAGGGCTGAATATACATGTAGCATTCTCCTTGAGCTCCCGTTGGCGACTCTTTAAGATGCCAATCTTGTTCGGCCCGATCTCCTGAACTTTGCCGTCAGGCAGGAGAGTCAGAGGAAGAGATTGATAGAGGGCAAGGGATACTCAAGGCAATCAACCTTATTCAATATTACTCATATATTCCTCTTTCGATTCCACTCTGCTTTATTAATAAATCCGAGTCAGAGAGAGATGCTTCAGAAAGCCAGCCCAATCCGAGAGATAGACCTCCACCCAATGATGAGCGCTAAGTACACATAAATTATCCTAGTAATGGTCCCAATCAGGTCTAATTGTCTCGTCTTAGGACCCAGCCTTGGAGTCGTCCCTTCCTCAGCGGGGTTCGTATCTATGAGCCCTGATTAGCGATGACCCCAGACGCACCGGAGTCCAAGAGAGAGTGATCGAGTGAGGGGTGCATGCAGAGCTCACTATCTCTGCTCGCTACTAATTACGTTGAGCCCCAAATACCCCTCTTCCTCTTTGCAACTATCTGCCAATACACGGAGCAGACGACGGTCGGTCAGGTTCACCCCTCAACGTTGAGGTCGAAGACAGGTCAGAGTCGTCCCATGAAGCAATCAGTCCATGAAATGTATGGCTGCTTGGTGGAGCTGGTAATTACCATTTCAATAGAATCATCCAAGCAATGAAAGTTATATTAAAGTCAATTTCTGTCCATATATCTGATTCTCTTCTCTTTACATCAATGAAGTCGGCTACTGAATTATATGCACTTTATTATATATTGTGACAGGCAAATGTATAAACACTATTGCGCATGTAATTGCAAAAGCAAACAGGATACAGCAACCTTTTTTAAAACTCCTACTCTTCCTTCCTTTGTGTTGCAATGGAAATAAAGGCTAGATCAACAGATTAATTCGACAAGGTTATTTAATTCTCCACAAAAGTTAGAGGGCCATACAAGCCACCCCAAAACTGCTCTGCTGAGAAATACCACCAGAGATATGATTCCAAATCCTGTATTCCACTCTGCAGGGAAAATCCCTTTCTGTTCTTAATGGAGAGTTGTCATATTTTCCGTCATCTGATGTCAGGTTTATTTTGGGAATCCTGGGATGGGGTCGTCTGCGGATGGCACCAGCAGGATAGGGTCAACGATCTGGAGGAAAGCACCATTCGTCAATGAAACGGATACTGATTGCCTGATTCGCGACAACCGCTTGATATATATCAGGGATTATTCTTGGGAACAAATCGATGCAAAGAAGGAGACACGCACTCGAGGATCTTGTTTCGTTGTGCAACATAAATCAATGTAAACATCCCCCGGGTTGTTGCACGTGAGGCTCGGCTAGGCTTGCCTCGATGAGATCCAGGGCAGGGTAATTCAAAAAACGTGATTATGCCGAGGCCCTAGTCCCCTGAACTCCATAGAAAACGGGCACAAATGCATCGATTTATTAAATCTAAATCCATGAAGCTGGAGTTGAGAATATACATCTATGATAAAACCATGGATTAGTGTCTACAATTTCTCCCAGGTTACTTCTTTTGGCATTCAGAATAGAGCGATTCAATAGGCACAAAAATGTAAATCCATTCAGTTAAAATCCAGTATATATATCTTTAGGTGGATGAAAAGGACGAGATGTGATAACACAGCAATGAGGGTTACTTTCAGGACACTGATCAGTCGCAAACAAAGAAGATAAATTGACACAGAATCCCAGCGTCCAGCGTGCCCGCAAAACTGGCTTGTAACGAAGACAGATGAAGTGGCCTAAAAACCAACGTATCTTTGGATGCAGATCGACCTAGCCTGCTTTACTGCTTCGGTGTCAATCGTCTTGCTTTATGCAGAAGCGACGACTGACGTCTATTCAGGCCTGGATAAACCACAAGCTATATACATCGCTCCCATCTCATTTGAATAAATTATCCTCACTTCATCTCCCTCCAGTGATGAAATCAAGCACAATTTTGTGAATATTCCTGCCGAATAAATTTCCCAAAACTAGCGTGTTCTCCCGATCAACATAAATGCGGGGGAGCGCGACAAAGGGAAAGTTAAAGCCGTGTACGCTGTGCCTTAATTCCCTGTACCTTTTCACAGCTGATGTGTAACAAGTTTCCGCTAGTATGCGATCAAGGTGGCATCATTGTCTGTTAGAAATCCATTCAAACCGACTCTTGCCAAGTTAGAATGCAGACAGCTGTGCTCAAATCGGGAAATCAGGCATAGCTTTCACGGAAGCACTTTGCTGCAGCAAAAATACAAATTGTATAAATTTTGCCGAGCGGGGCTTGGGAGCAATTTGCAAGGAGGAAAGCGATGCACAGTCCCGAGAGGAAAAAAGGGAATCTTTATGCGTCTTGTGCATTCAATTGTCTAGATGAGGAGACGTTTACTCTAGAAAGCAAAACGGAATTGATTAAAAAAACAAGACGATACACAACTAAGATATCACATTATCCACAGTCTTGTCCACCGAGCATTGAAAACAAATCCATGCTTTCTTGTGTTATTGTCAGGAAAGTGATGCATAAGACACCAAAAAACACAAACATCTATAAATACGTCACTATCACAAATTGAAGCTGAAATTGAGTAGTTTTCTTTCAGCCTCAGCTTATCTGAAATAATAGCCAGCTTATCTGAAATAATAGCCAGCTGATCGGAGTGGGGTACAAGCAGGTTGTGTGTTGTCCGGCCACCACTCCAGACCAATCAGAAAATTAATGTTTAATCACGAGTGAGCTAGGCCTCAGGAAAAATTATGAATGACACACTCTGTTATGACTGTTTCTCTAGAGACTCGTCTGAAAAACAAAGTTGTGGGAAATTAACTTCCATCTGGAAATAGAACACCCAAAATGCTTGAAATTGTACCCCTTTTGTCAATATGTGTCTCCGTGAGAAAGGGATTTCAATTCTAGTTCATGTGTTTTGATTCAGACTGGAAACTTTGCATTTATTGCCACCCACTTGTTTGCATGTTAGGTCGGCATGGTTTACTGGAGAAGAAAACAAGTCATCGTTGGCGAGAAATGAATTAACAGGGTTATCCAACTAGATCATCAACTAAAGAGGAAACGGCTGGTTTAATCTGAGTCATGGTTATATATTATGGCTGGATCAGACCTTTAGCGCTTCTCGACCCTCACTCGTTCAATGGATTTCTCTAGGATTATTTCGAGCAGGTCTAGCCACGGACGCATCGATCACAATCAACCCTCATCCCCGATTAATTTCTGATGATTATATTGACGGGGTCAGTGCAACAGATGGACAAATATGCTGATCAGCCGTGACAACTGCCCTCACTGATCAGCTGACGATAGTTTGGACCAATCGGTCAAAAGCGGAAGTGTCTGTCTAATCAGCTACAAGCCCTGACCATACCAAACACAGCCTTTAGAGTCAACAAGAAGACGTTGGAGAGTGATTTGTGGGGGTCTAAATTGACCCCTTTCTAAAGTGTCAAGTCCACTTATCATTGTCTTAATAGCAAATAAGAAGATGTTTCTGATTGAAGTCTGGGTCAGGGTGTCGATCCGTAGTGTTTTCACTTGTACATTTCTCACATTCAAAGCTGTACTGCTCTCGCTCCCATTCGAAGGTGACGCATGAAGAAAAAATGGGGGTAGAAAACAAGACTTGGGGACAAAAAAAATGCTTTCACAAATAAACAAGGCTCATCTCTTGGATCAGTGTCATACCCCACCACTTCTCTCTCTCTCTCTATCTCTCTCTCTCTCTCTCTTTCTCTCTCTCTCTCTCTCTCTCTCTCTCTCATTCTCTCTTTGTCTGTAAATTACTCCCCCTCATTCTTTATTTCCTTTCTCTCTCTCTGCTTTCACTCCCTTTCTTTTCTCTCTCTCTCTCTCTCTCCCTCTCACGCTCTACCCCTCCCCACACTCTCTCACTATCTGTCGCCCTCTCTCTCTCAATACCTGCAAGGCTATATCTACATGAACATTTGTAGAAATAAAGAGGAATTCTTATGCTTTTCCATTCTCAGGCAAGCAGCTGGGAAGGGAAATGAATTAATGGATTTCCAGTCCCGCTGTCCCTCTCTAGCTCTGCCGGCACTAACTCCCATTCAGACAACCAGAAATCATTATACGATAAGAATTTAATATTTTTCTATTCTGAACGTCGTAGAACAAAATATATGTTTAGGTATCGTTATGAACGCAAAATTCATAAACAATTGGGACTCGCTTTTGTCTGAATGTCATATCATATGAAAAAATCTGTATAATTGGGCAAGGCTAATCATGACCATGTAGTAATGATTGGCCAGCTATCATGTCGACTGCTTTATATGTTCAACGTTTCTTTATACACTATTTCTTTATACAACGTTTCTTTATACAACGTTTCTTTATACGTTTATTTATATGATGTTTCTTTATACAACGTTTCTTTATACGTTTATTTATATGATGTTTCTTTATACAATGTTAGGTATCTGGTGTGTTCACCCCTTTCACTAAACAATGATTCTCTTTATGTTTTCTATATGATTTTTATATGTATTTCCTCTAGTATGAACAGGCCCAAACTTTCAACCTTTGATAGCTGGCAGTGCGCAAATGGACAAATCAGAAAATCTTGTCCTACCGATTTCAGTCCCCTCCGGTAATACGTGTCCTACTATATCGGGCCTAAACTTTAACAAATGAGAAATGGGCGGCAGGATGATAACAAAATGAAAATAAGAAAACTTCTAAATAATATTTCTCCCCAAATGATACAAAAAGATGAGAGATGTAATACTGTGAAAACCTCTCTTCCAAGATTACGAATGTATCCAGAGTCTGCAAATAGTGGGTTATTTGGGAAACTCAAGCTGATGAAGACAGACCTAGATAGAATATTTTAGACAGAAAGGAGAAGATATATTTTCCTTCAAAAACACTGAAGTTTAATCATCCGTTGGGTGCTAATTAATTTGTTAAAGTGTATGGGCTAATGCACTTCTGGCTCTTAATTACAAAACATCTTACTTCCTGACCAGATTATTTTTCACTAGAAATATCCCTTTACACTTCCTTTTGATCAGATATAAATATCATATTCTTACGAATGTGCTGAAATTCCTTTTAAATGATAAACAAGTATTTTCTCATTTTTATTTTTTGAAGGATATCGATACTAGCCTAGGAAAACCTTTAACAGGAAATGTACATTGATAAGTTATTTCTCAAGGCTGAGGGACTGTAAAATAAAGTACATCTACATGTATAGGTTCAAAGTTTTATAAGTGGTCTTGGTAAATTTGCTAACAGAAAAAGGAGAACAGAGGAACAGCAATAAGCAACCTTCTCCCTACAGGTACACATACCAATTTAAAAAAAAATTATCTATATTCTTCCAGATTAAAAAAAAATAATTCAACAACATATAACTTTTTGTTATCAACCTCAAAATGTGAAATACAGTCAACCTTGTCTATAGCGACCGCCCAAGGGAAACACAACAAGTGGTCTTTGCAGACAGGTTCCTTTTAATAGTATATGTTCGATGAGAAACCATTTTCAAGGTGGGAAAAATGTGGTCTTTGTAGACAGGTGGTCACTAAAGCAGGTTTAACTGTACCATCTTCTATGGCTATGCAAGCCTTCTACATTGAAGAGTTGAAGATGTTTACAACACTGATTCAGACAGAGATAATGGACAAATTAATTGCCGTTGGCATCTCTAATCAGCAACTCACACCGACCCAGGAAAAACAAAATTTACCCCCACAAGGTACCCACAATAAATCACCATTATCTACTCAAGACTCGTTACCAAGGGAATCAAGACTCGTTACCAAGGGGGTCAAGGCAGAGTGAATTTCAGCTATGAATGTCACGATTCTTTTAGAAAAAATCTTGAGTTGTTGTAATGGAATTCTTTTAAAACTAATTTTTGGCAATGCTTTTAGAGCAAATCTTGTGAGATTCTATCAAAGCTATACTTCAGTTTCTGTAAATGGAATTGCTTTCATAGAGAACCAGCTTGAATCAATTGTGATTGTTTATCTTGCAGTAAATAGACAGATTGGACCTGCAAACTATAAATAAGTCTGTAAAATATAAGAGTTTGGCTCCAAACAGCAAAATAAACTGGCATAAGCATCGTTTGCTGCATTTCCACTGAAAGCAAAAATTGTACATTTTTTTCACACCATCTCATGTTTGTCTGTAGTTGCAAAAATAAACACAAAACCAAAATAGAGTATTCGTAAGGGCCTTCGTCCACGCACAATTGTCATTCATTTCCATACAAAGTAGTCTTATTTTACGTCTGACGACAATTGTTGTATCTGTAGGGATTTCCCCTTTTCTAGCCCAGGGCAATCAACCATAACAGAATAACAATAACAGATTAACAATAACAGAATAACAATAACAAGGAAAGTTGTGTAGGGTGTTCAAAAATTCAGAATAATCTTTTCCTCTATATCCTGGATATATTACTAGAAGATGTTCATGGAAAACAATGTTTTTCTTCAATGCTATTTGCATCTACCATTAATAGCTGTGTCCAAGGGGGCCGTTACTGCTATTGACAATACATCCACATTAATGTAGTTGTATACTGCCCTCTTTCAGGCAAGGAAGATGATACAGGATTTGAAGACAGATTGACAATTTGACTTCACATAGGATATTATGAGAGAAATTTCAGGCAGGGAAGATGATACAGGATTTGAAGACAGATTGACAATTTGACTTCACATAGGATATTATGAGAGAAATTTCAGGCAGGGAAGATGATACAGGATTTGAAGACAGATTGACAATTTGACTTCACATAGGATATTATGAGAGAAACTATACTATTTATTTACAACATCATCTGTTTGGAGACAGTAGGCCATTAGATCATATATTTTCACACAGAATTTGTCCTTGTTTTCACGAAGTGACGGTAGTGAGGAAGATCGTAACGCAAAGTGAATGCAATTTTTTTTCACTACCGTCACTTCGTGAAAACAGCGACGAATTAACGCTCTCCTGCCTCTAAATTGATGATATCACCTAAATATTTTGACCTAATTTTTTTGACTTGAATATATTGCAAATAGTCATGTATCACAGTAGGACACAATTTGACTGCATGGACAGTATCTGCTATGACAGGGTCACCCTCGTACTCTAATGATAGTTCCATGTTCTATCAGTCATTAGTACATCAGTCATATGATATCATCAGTCATATGAAATATGCAAGATGATTAAATATACATACGGTACCATGGGATTCCTCCCTCTCTGGTACTCTCTCTCTCTCTCTCCCCTCCCCCATCTCTCTCTCTCTCTCTCTCTCTCTCTCTCTCTCTCTCTCTCTCTCTACGTATCTGTCCTGATTATGAACATCTTCTGCCCCCACCCTCTTTCTCTTTGTTTTGGTCCAATATACATTTTTATATCTCTACCCATCTATCATTCATTTTCTCTACATCTCTATCTAATGTCTTGAACAAAAATTGTAATCACTTTTATGTTCCCAAGAGTTTTTTCCTCTATATGATGCAAATTGAATTCTTTAACTCTTTACACTCTCTTTCTCTATCTCTTTATCTTTGTGTTCTATTCTCAATTTCTCCATCTGTATTTCTATGCATTGTACACTGCATCGCCATCTCCACGTCAAACCATCTGTCTATCTCACGCTGCCCCCTACCCTTTCTCTCTCTCTTTCTTTCTCTCTCTCTCTCTCTCTCTCTCAATCTTTATATCTTCCAATCTTTCCATTTGCATCTCTATTCATTTGCCAACTTCCCTCTATCTCCCCCTCTCTCCTTTTCCACATATTGAAACTCACCATCTCCCTATCCTAAAACAATATTAAAGGCTCTCCTAACAAAATAAAAGAAACTCTTCTTTCTTGCCATAAGATATTTTAATTCATCTTGGGAGTCTGGTACAGTAACTCCTTGATTTGTCTGGGTGCATTACCATCATCCTAGTTAGAGAGACTAATCAGAGAGACAAGACGCAGTTTGATTAAGCTGCCTAATTACTGATTAATCTTAACGAGTTTAATAGGACCCAAATGTCCCATTCCCCCCATGCATTAATTAGGAGCCGTGTCTGTATGTAGGGGAGTGCTCTCCGTCCGTTCAGTTCGTCTGATGAGGAAAGCAGACAACCTAAATGTTTAATTCATAATCTCTACAGTACAAGGGTCTTTCACACCACTGATGGTTTTGAAGTGTTTTTAATCATTGTTTATATGGTCCCCATAGTACATTGTGGAGCAACTTATATTTTGAGGGGTCAGTGGCACAAAGACGTAACTCCATTTTGGCCATTTTGAGAAAAAATGGTTTATGTGTCACTGAGCACTTTGGCCGGAGTTAAGTCTATGTTTCACTAGTCATTGACTTCAATGGGGTGTTGGGTGAAGTTAAGTATTTATGTTTCCTAAAAAGCCCACATTTTCTGAACAATTTTTGGGGGCAAAATAAGGAGTTACGTCTTTGTGTCACTGAACCCTCGGTTTGTAACTGCAAGGAAAAGGCACTATATGAAATATTCTATGGAATGGAAAGGCATAGGGGTATAAGCTGGATTAGCAATTATCTCCACCATTTGTATAGATAGCATAATTATAGACATTCCCATGGTTGATGTTGCTCTCAGCTGTTTGGAGCAAGAAGGGCTTTAACTCAAATACTTTAACAAAAAGTTAAAACCCTTCTGGCTCTGAACAGATACTCTGGTTTTGAACAATTATACAAAATGGTATCTGTTTGGAGCCTAAAGGGTAGTATCTCTGTGAAAAACTATCCAACTCAAGACCCCTGTGGCTGAAAATAGAAGATATAAAGTTTAAATCAATGGATTAGAATTCATGCGCTTTTTTTGACAACTCAGTATAATGAAAACAGACCTATTGAGCAGGGGAAAATCCCTTCCTCAAGAGTAAAATTGGGATGATGATTTAAATCAATATGCAATACTTGTTTTGGGTGGTTGGCTCAAGTCCTCCATGCCAAATTAACCTTTAGAGCAGTTCACTCGCTAGGAAGAAAAGCGCTACCTAACTAATGAATTTTTAAAATGTTTGTTCTAAATGATTTATCTTTAAGACTGATAGAAATAACTAAATGAAGGATAAAGATGAGTTTGTCATTAACAGTTCACTCGCTAGGAAGAAAAGCGCTTCCTAACTAATGAATTTTTAAAATGTTTGTTCTAAATATTTTATCTTTTAGACTGATAAAAATAACTAAATAAAGGATAAAGCAGAGTTAATCATTTTTGTTTTCATTTTAAAAAGTTTGACATCCTTCCCTTTATACCAAGGTAGTAGAAAGAATAATGTTACTTTAAAACACCTCATTACATCATATTGAACAGCACTTAATTCATAAGTCCACATTATTTTTGTACAAAGATATCTTTGTCTGTTTAGAACCAAAAGGGCATTAAGTCACATACTTTAACACAGAATTAACACCCTTCTGGCTCTCAAAAATGATGATCCACTTGAGAAACAAGAAATTATATGAATTTGCAAAATCCATTTCCACAGTCCAAGTCATCTTTTTCCTCACCTTGGATATATATGCCAAATTTAATGACAAAAATTATCAAAACATTCCTGACCATAACCTTGGATATCCAAATATACCAAACACATTATTTGTCATTGTATTTTATTTGTATAGCGCTTAGAGACTTCTGTGGAAAGCGCTTTATGAGCACCATGTTATTATCATTATTATTACTATGAATAATAACAACTCATTCAGGTTTGATCCAAATCGAATAATATTATTGTTATACGCGTTTGTTTTTGCTACTGATACTACGTGGTTGGTTTTATTTGTTTATTCACGTAGTACGATAAAGGGTTCCGCTATGACGGTGTCAAAACATCCGTGTATACAAAAATAATGTGATTATGTCTACTGATCCATTGAATGGTTTTGTTGAATAACCATAAACTAAAAATATATATATAGTCGGCTTGTTTACAATTAGGGTGTTACCTATTTAATAGTTTAGTTTCACATTCACCAAGCTCCAAAATACATATTGAAGAGATATGAGATATTAGAAAATGAATTAAAAAATGAACTTGAAGAATTTGTCTGTTTGGAGCCAGAAGGGTGTTAACTCATATAATTTGACACATATTTAGCGCTCCCTTGGGTCTGAACAAACCATTTCAAGTGTATCTACATTAGTTATCTCTGTAATGAGTCTGTATCAGAATTTGTTTACACTATATCCTACATTCCTGATGTAAATGTCATCTAAACGAGCACTTTTTTTTTTAGATAATCATTCAAACGTAACATCGTTTCCATATTATAAAAATGTTATCAAGTCAAAGCACAAATATAAATTTTAAGCCCCTCTGCACTACTTATAGCTACTTGCACCCTCGATATAGCAAACAATGCCTAATCGGTGCCTGTTGTTGAGAGCTGATTTGATGAGATAACCACCTGTCAGTGACCTTGCAGAGAGGTCTAATCCCCTGGCCAAACTAGTACAGACAGGCTTTAAAAGCTATCCTTTTCTTGTTTATCCTTAATCCTACAGATAAAAATATCTTGAAATGCTCTAATTTTCTTTCTTGGTATATCATGAAAGTTTTAATTTTCTAAAATAAAAATAGATTAATTTGACGACATGAAAGACAACTCTCATATTAATATTTAAAAAATGTAAAAGCATTGGATTTATATCCTACTGAATAATCAATTATAATCATTTATGCCTTTCATCTGATACATACTTGCACACAATGTGTTCACCATCTCCACTCCCTGGGGAATATCATTACCATACATTAGTAATGGACTATAGTGCATTATGTTAGGCACAAGAGGGTCTGGATTGACAGACTACTTGCACATAGGTGGGGACATCCCTGTCTATCCGCACAGGTCAATGAATCACAAACCAAATCCTGAAAGTTTCTTGTCATTTATCAAGGATTTGGGAGATGCTTCACCGCAGGTAAAAAATGGGGAAAATTGGGTCATTCATGTGAGAATCTGATGATGGAGATGTCTATTTTTAGTGACTATGACATCACTCTTATATAAAGCATCGTTCTTATATAAAGCATCCAAAATCTATTTTCAATTACAGTGTGATTCATATTACACTAACACCTGGACAATATTTCTTTCTCTCTTAATAACATTTATTAAAATAAACATTTTCACATACTGTAAGAAGTATTCTGTCTGTAATACTTGTTGCTGTGAAACAACCAAATCAAAAGGGGAGGGAGGGGTATCTAGATCACTGAAAAATGTGATTTGTAGACTTAAAATCACACTCTGTCATTTTTTTCTTTTGTTTTAATTTACCTCAGGGGAATCGTTGGTCATTCATTTTCTTCTTTTTCTTATGGGGGGATTCTTACACCCCCTCCTCCCTGAAATTGAATGCTCCTTGTATGGTAGTAGAAGTAAAATAAGGCCAGGTCATCTCACAGATAATGATAACTGTTTAAAAACGAAGGCATGTGTAGAAAACATTGGATCCAAGATAACTGGTGTTGAAGCCTCATTCAAGCATAAATCATAATACCAATATCCAATACCCTTTTCTACATTCACTGATTTCATAGTTTTGATGATAATTACAGGCTATATGTGAGCGGACCTTTAACCTTCATGCTATAGAGGTCTTGATGGGTGACTCAGTGCGATGAAGGCTCATGACAATTACTATATAACTGACACTGCCTAATGAGAACTCAACTATCTCTCTCCCTCTCTCTCTCTCTTTCTCTCTCTCTCTCTCTGTCGCTGTCTGTCTCTCTCTCTGTCTCTCTCTTTCTCTCTCTTCTAGATATATGTGAAATTTTGAGAGCAATTGTAATACAATACTGATGAGTCTTTGAAACATAGAGATCATCAATCAGCAGATGCATGAGATTTATTGTATTATTACCAACGCTCCTTCTCTTCCCTTTTCTTTTCTTCTCTGCAAGTCACTCTTTTTATTTTTATCGTTGTATCTTAGTTGAGGGCTGCAGGCACATCAAGCTACTTTGCATATTTCTGTAGCCCTCCTGCATCTAATGTATGTTAATTATGCATTCAATATATTTGTTTAATTTCGTTTATTATCTGTATACATTTTTGTATATATACACTTGAAATATTGTATCAAACCATATTATGTTCATGAAAATGTATGATGAAAAAAAAAAAAAGATGCAGAAACCAATAAATCAAATCAAAATCAAATCAAATCTACGTAAATTGTTAATTTGTGGACTGGTCACTTGTCTATGATGTAATTAATTGGCACCAATTAAATCTCCATCAGTTTTGTACACTAAAACATCATGCTTTCCCTTTGACGAAAGCAACTTTTCCCTCACATTAAAATAATCATACACAGCAATATAACATTCAGAAGGAAAACAAACATTCTTTCTTTTTACATAGCAATAGCTTTCCCTTAACTTAAACAGGTACGTTTTTTGTGAAGTTTGTTCAAATGGGAGATATTTCAAGCTGAATTCATTAGTGAAAAAAAAAAGCAAAATCTGAAATAATATTGTTGAAAATTTAATATATTCATTTGTTGGTAAGAACTAAAACTGTATGGCATTGAAAAGGATAAATAATAGTAATGACACTGCTTTCTTTTCTGGTAGCAAACATGTCACGTCACATACCACTCAACAAAGACGTTGAACCAGAGGAGCATGCATTGTACGTGTCTGTGTAACGTCCTTTTGACGCTCAGTCTACAAATTAATAAGTTTTTACCTTTGAATGATATCCGTCATACTTGTGGACATCGATGAAAACATGCTCTGTCCGCATGTGCACTGGCATCGGCATTTCTGCAGGTCGATGTCCGAGGCGACTCGCTTAAGGCGATACGCCGACACGGAACGATGTCCTCTCGCCGAAAGGATACGATCCCGATCCACCACAAAACGCTGGTTGGGCTCCATGACTGCAATGTGTTTTTTCAAGAGTGTCCAATTCTTCATTCACAGCGTCGTAATCCAAAAGTTTCGTATATTCCAAATGTACAGCACACGATCATCCGACGATTACTAGGTATCCATGAGCATCATATGTTCCGCAGTGATTTGACTTATTCCATAGCAGTGTTACAAGTTTTACCAAAGCGTGTTCCTTTAAGGTATTAAAGCTGGCTAAGACGTCAAGCAGTTGATTTCTCGCCGTCTTTCAAATATCACCCAGAAAGGTATATATTTCCATTTGAGCGCACAGTGCGAGGTGTTAATTCATCTATAGAGAGCTTTTAGTCCACATGACTTCCAATGGTACAGTAGAAAGTGCAAACCTGTTTGAATTAATATAATCTTGTTTGAAACACTCGCTCTCGCTCTCTGGAATAGCTAGGATCGACAGCCAGTGAACGAGTTTGAGGTTATAATATTCACAAGTCTCTCAAGCAGAGAGGGGAGGATGCCTCATCGATCAAATGACATGCAACAAATATCATCATCCTTCCAACGCAAAGACAGATGAGTAAGAAACACATCTCTCTCTAGAAAATGCACTTAACATCCCAAGGTTTGAAAGCAAAGAAGGGCACTGAGAG
This sequence comes from Strongylocentrotus droebachiensis, assembly GCA_035222895.1. Classification (NCBI taxonomy): domain Eukaryota; kingdom Metazoa; phylum Echinodermata; class Echinoidea; order Camarodonta; family Strongylocentrotidae; genus Strongylocentrotus; species Strongylocentrotus droebachiensis. Next base: position 173,139 of record JAVYIG010001215.1, read on the forward strand.
CCCACAAACACTTTGTAAGAATTGCTCCAGCAACAACTGCTTCAGGCTTATTTTGTCTAAAAAAAGGGTTAGGGTTGGGGTTGTAATTGGGTTTTGTTTAGGGTTCAAGAGTAAGGGTCAGGTACGGTGTTGGGTGCAGGGTTGAAGTTATGAATTCAGTTATTGTAGGAAGTTACCACGGAGCAATTGTTGCAGGAGCAAATGTGTCGAACAACCAGAAAGACAAGTCTCTGTCTCTACTTTTGAGGTCCCTTTCTTGGTCTCCACTAAGAGATCCAATGCTAAATGAAAGGAAGGACAAAATTTCCTCCTGTTCTTGGCTTTGCTGGAGATCCTGTGAATATACAGCAACCACAAAATTGGAAATACACCAACTATATACAACCAGCTTGACTTGAAAAGATGTGATCTTGTACTTCAACGGCAAGAGACACACAATGTATCCAAATTAAAGACTCCTTCAGGTGCATCACAACATATTGCTAGTATCACCAATAGTTCAGTGACTTTTGATTTTATATCAATATCATATTTGTATCGGCTTCAAAGATTGACCAGGAAAATACATCCGACTGCATGCCTCATCAACAAATTCTTTTATATGCCCACGAACATCAAGGCCATGAAAATTAATGATTCATGTCATCCCGAAAGGCCACCAAGCGTCATCCACAGAAATCGCCTTATTAATTCGCTTTGCGATTAACCATCCAAAAACATCCAATTCATTTATCATGCCAAAACTGTACATCCCTCTAAATAAGATTAACAAACACGGAATCATAATGACGCCAATGTAACCAAAACCAAATTGAGCGAGCCAGCATAGTCCATTAGTTGGTGATATGTTTCATCGCTTGATGAACACGCCAAAATCCACACTTCTGTCTCTATCTCTGAAATAAATTCATGGCTCCTCTAGAACCAACGTGGTAGGAGAGATAAAGTTGAAATCATTCCAAACGCTGCATCTTTCATTTGGTTCGTTGAAGCGCAGCTCCAATGTCGTATCACACCGACAGTGACAACCAATCAATTGCGTGGGGTGTCTTTTGCACCATCCGATATCCACCGGTAATCGAGCAATCCATGTGCCAGAATGTTTTTTTGTTGTTGATAATCACACGTTCTGTCCCTACTTCTGGATAAAGTCAATTTCCAAAACACCGTTATGATAATAGTACAAGGTCTAAAGGATTTTCAATTTTGTTTGCAAACTATTAGAAGCATATAACGTCATACAAACTATACAGCATTAATATGGTCCTTGGAATAACGCCTCCTTCTCTCACTTTTCTTCTGACTATTCCTAGCTCTATTCAGTTAACTCTTTCTCACTCTTCCTCTTTATTCTCCTCTCCACCTCTGTCTCTCTCTGTCTCTCTATCTATCGCTCTCTGTCTCTCTCTCTCTCGCTCTCTCTCTGTCTCAAACACACACTCATACACTATCTAACTCAGACATAAGCCAATCTACACAAGAACTCCTAAATCTATGGAATCCTATTCATCGATCTATTCAAAATCTTCTATATCAACACATATCTCTCACCCTTCACAAAGCATAATCAAATATCATCATCTTGAACAAACATTTCACGTACAGAAAAGCATCTTGGGCTTTGTTAATTTCACGCATCTCTTTTCCTGATCAAATATTCAAACATCTATCAACAAATAGTCATTTTCCACCAAGCAAGCACGACAGATGTGAAAATGTGCGTAGTCACCTTGAAAAACATGTTTTTGACGAGAGGTCCATATTGAACATCAGGAAGACAATATGCAAGACCATCTCAAAAATGAATTTTTACCTCCTAACACACCCCCTGAGCATAAAAAGATTATTAAAAAAACTTCTAAAATAAGGAAATGAATCATATAGAAACAAAAATTATACAGACTCACAATTATAAAACCTCAGAAAGTCGACACCGGCAAGAAGCAACCAAAAGCCATGGTAAACTGACAAAAGATTAGTTAAATCATATCTTTCTGGTTAGGATATGAAAAAACATCTCATGTTAGATGCATTTTGAAGTTGATATGATATATATTTTGAACTTCTCTCGGAATTCGGGCGTTAAAATTGTAGTTAGAAAAGCCTGATAACACATACCAGTACTTTAAGTATTTCTTTGAAGTTGTAGTTCATAAAAGTTTATTTGTTGAAATTCCTACCATGAATTATGTGATTAAATAGAATACATGTAATATGTTGGCGTACAAAAGATCAATGCACTTTTACCATTCTATTTCCATTCTTGTATGGTTACCATAGCAACATCAGCCCCTGAATACAATTAAAAGAAAAGCTAACATCTGGAGGTGTAGTACCACAAGGATGTTTTATAGACCCCTTTATACTTTTTGATTCACCCATTTGTCTGATATTACCCCCCATGTATGTGGTTAACCCAATTCTCCTTTGTATAACTTCCAAACAGGGAAAGAAGCTATAACTATACAAATTTAGCATCTTGAAGATTATCTTTGATACATGCCTTTAAATTAACACATCAAATGTTCTACAGATGTCTAGGCCAACTACATGTACATACTCTCCAGACGGCTATATAGATCCTAAACTCTGCAAATGTCATTCAATATATTCCCATCGTAATGTTATACAGGCTTTAATAAGCCTTGTTCAGATATGCACCAGTAAACTGCAATTTTTTGTTCTGACGTAAAATTGATACACTTCACATTTATGTATCTCATAACACAGATCTCAGTGTATATGTAGGACCTTTGTTAATTGTACGCAGTTGCCATTCATTACACGTACCAAATAAAAGTGGTGTTTTTTTGCAAGAGGTGTTTTTTGCAAGCGGTTTACCAGGACATATCTGAACAAGCCCTTGGCATACCGTACTGCTTTCATCTTCCCTAATATTGGTATTATCTATGGGCCAGACAGATAAGATATCTTCCAATTTACGGCAGTGTATAATGTTCTCCACCCCTGCAGCACTGGATAGATTGGATTAACCCTATGTGACCCACTTAACATGGGGAGTGCTAGATTAACCCCTTGAATACTGGCTTAGAGTCGTATTGTTGAACTCTATGTGCCTGTGGTGTTCATACTTCTAAAAAGTGGATGATGATGATAATGATATGTTCAAATGAAGGGAAAAAAGTGTCTTACCACAACTATCTAAAGCCATCATCTAAACTCTAATAATACACAATTACATGCATTGGATAATAATTTGTCATCAAGTTTGTCAGCTTACTAGATTAAAGAAGGACAAACTATACAATTTAATATTTAAAATCATGATTCCATTAAAATAAGTATGATCTAATTATTTATTCACATGTGTAAGTTGTCCAATACTTTTCGTATGAATTCGTTTAGATAGGGCTTTGTATTCACACCTACCTACTGCATCAGTGTATGTATCTGTAGACAATGTGCTACCCTCACGAGCCCTCCATGAAGGCAGGGGGGGGGGGGTTACAAAATAGGCTATGCACCCAGCAGAGAACCGAAGCATTACTGGCACGAAACCCATTTACACCTAATATATCACCCCCTGAAAGCCACAAGGGTGTTATTGACTCTACATCAAAGGGTTAACACCCTTCTGGCTCTCAGCAGACGATACAAATGATCACCATCCCATTTACTTGTTTCGAACCGAATCACGTACCTCTAATCATTGACCTAATACAAAAACAGGTTCAAGCCCTCTAGCCAAATGGCTGTCTTCATTTCATTATCATAGTTACTTTCCGATGTTATGCCATGGACCTTCTAAGGTCATGGACTCTATGTCCATGTGTGGCCCCACTAGATGCTACTGTATAACAATTGTTTTGCATGTTTCATATTATTGTACTCTGTTTCTTGTATTATCGTAATGCTGGTGGGAAGCATATTTCCAAATTGTGGACAAAATAAATCAATATCATCATCAATATCATCATCATCAACTGCTACTCTAGACTTTCATCTATACATTTAATCAATTATATGTTACAAAAAGTAAACATTGACATCTTTTGATAGATGAAATACAATGCCAAAATTAAATGCAAAATTTGAATCAGTTGAGATATATTTTGGTATCATGGTACAAAAGTTTGGTATCTTCCCATCAACAGTGCTTTTATTTAAATTAAAAAAGTTTTGAAACTATTTACCCATTTCATATCGAAAGTATTTCAAATCAGGTTACAATAACACATTGGCCTAGATTTTGTGAAATACGCACATCTAAATCAAAACAAATTTGAGATAGAACCGCCCATGGATGGAGATGCAAAGATAGTGAACTTTCAAAGAAGAACATGCTACATCCTAGTTTGTAATGACACAGTCTCCTGAGTAACCCATTTCAACAGGCAATTACTCGGTGAGGGGACGAAGAAACATTTACATTCGCGTCCGCTGAAAATAACTTTCCCTCCCCCATTAACCTAAACATTCATGTAATTGGACGCATTTCCCTGTTAACTAAATTTTTCTTCTTCCTCCTCGCAACAACACCCACATGTATACACTGGAGCACAGGTTTGCCTAGATCTATCTTGTGAAGCTTTTCAACAAATTAAAGGATAAGTTGAACTTATTCTTGGATTCTTCAACGACTGTTCATTTCCTTTGAAATTATAGAATACAGCTGGACCACAGCTTGCCTATCTATGTATGTCGAGAAGCTCTTCAAAGAGTTAACAAAACTAATGGTCCATCTAACTGTATTCAAGGTTTCTTCATTCATTTGGACAAAATTCAACAACAAAAATATTTGTCTACCTTGGACAGTATCTAGTATTTCTTTTTTCATTTTGAAATTGTAGTAATATATATCTATACAAGGTTGTAAAGGAAATAGCAATCTGTAGCAAAAATATTTTTAAAACAAGGTGAGAAACAGGATCCTCATATCCATTCATTCAAAAGCTTTCCCACACATATGTAGTTTTATTTAATAGCATAATTATAATCAAAATTGACATTTTAAATGGGACTATTCCTTTAAAGAGCCATTTACTTAATAAGCTTGTGTCAAGGCCTGTGCAACATTAATGTTAAATTGCATTATCAATGAAGAACTAGAAAACTGATCAACTTTAATTCGCCAAGACAGTGACCTGAATAACAAAAAGTTGGAGCAGAAGCCTGGCTTGTGTTGAAAGAAAGGAGCTTTTAAAGGTAAAGTTGAGGTTTGGTTTGAGGTTTGGTTATCTGACTACACTGTGAAAGGAAGTGCCTGGAAATATTTGGAAAGGTTTATCATGTAGTCCACAAGACGTGGTGTAAACTGTGAGGTATTGGAATCATCACAATGATATTTAATAGAAATTGACTTTATTTTGCTGAAAGTCAGATGCACTGCACACAGAAAATTGTATATGGGACTACACATACATGTGGCATGAAAGTTTGGTCCAAAAGTTTCAGCTAATCCTTTCAATGTTTTGAATATGAGCGCATTTTGAGAGCTATTCTTTGTACGGGACATTTCCTCAATAATATATTCTTCCAAATTGACATAAATAGAATGAGAACATTTTATTCATTATTTTTCAACTTCACCAAAACCCAACTTTCTCTTTAAATGTAAAGACAGTAATGATGGGACAGGTTTGGATTATCAATGACTTTGATGCCTCTCCTGAGGCCACTTGAGAGTGACAGTCAGAAGACTAATTTGAACAATCAAACAAGAATGACAAGATGAAGAGCGCAAGCAAACATGACAGTAAACGCCAACTTTATGGCTTCTCACGAATCTCAAACATTCACTTTCCAGAGATTTTTACTTTCTTACTTGTATTTTATCTTTCTTGGCTCAAATAAGCATTAATTGTTTTTTTTTTAAATGACTGCACGTACAGTTTGTCGATATTCTTTGAGGTTAATATCCTTGGTGCAGATTGCATTTAATTTGGTTATAATTAATTTCCTGTTTAAAAAAGAACAGCATATATATTTACAGGATTTTTTAAATGAGAAAATATTTGGATGGCTAGTCCTGCTCATCCGTGCCATTACTACACAACTGGTCTATCAGGAAAATACTTTTAAAGCTTTACACAGACAAAGACAACAGACCATTTGATAAACACAAGCTTCTGTCATTATCCAAATGGTGTTTCAAACAGACATCACAAATCTTGCATCCAAATTCTTTTAGCTTAGAAAACATCAAAAACCAAAATCAGTCTAAACAATAAAAGTAATGCACAATTAAAAGAGAGCTTCATGTCTTACTAGTGTTGCCAGACAACAGGTTTCACAAGATAGTACAACCCTCACGTCCTCATCAACTCCGCTACACCATCATATCAAGTACCAATTCATTACCAGATCCCAATCGGCTACTCCACTTTCCTCCCCCACTTCAGACACAAGTAGAATTCCTGGTGATAACCTTTTTGACCAGAAAGGCACACTTCTAATCTTCAGTTGGAGAAAAGAGAGAGAGTGTGAGTGTGCGTCTACCAACGCTTTAGCAAGGGGTGGGTCGGTACCGCGATATGAGCCACACGTATGAAAATTAAAACTCATCCCCTAATTACGGAACGTGCATCGAATGATGACAGATTATCCAACCCATGGCCCCCATCATGCGGCTCATATAGGGGTTTCATAAAAAAATTGCTATTGCTCCTCCCGCGGGGTCGGTCGCAAATTACCAGATGCGGGAGAGAAAAGATAGCATTAAATTGCTGTTAAGGAGTGTTAATCACTTATGATGCTGGCGATGATTGCAAATTACAATACCAGAACATGGTGGATGACAAGGGTTCTTAAACTTAAATTCTCCCCATCAGACCATTAATCATTGGTCGGTTTCTTGGAGCTGATGGTATCATGTGACCCGGGGTTGGACTCATAAATTGGTCCACCAGTTCCGAGGTTGTTTGTCGGCCATGGTGAGGTAGGGCCATCATTCTTGTGTGCCTCAGACATGCCTCAGGGGATATCCTCAAGACAAAGGAATTCCTGGCAGGCATTCCCTGATGATGCCTAATGAAATGCATCTTACAAGGCAGGCCAGGCCATGGGTTATAGCCTAATTAGACCTTCGTTACTACAATGTATATGTGCATAAATCTTGAATGTCTGGTGGAAAACCGAGAGCTTGAAAGGGATTTCCATATTTTATCAAATACATCTCATATTAATATCACGAATATTCCGTTCTTGTATAATGCAATAGACATTTCACCTCTCTCTGGGCTTCCACAGAGCTTTCCATTTTATGTGAAGGAATACATTTCACTCATAATTTTTTCAAAGGCAGCACTTCCTTTTCTTTTACTCGTTGTTAGTGCATGCTAACCTCATGTATAAAAGAGAAGTTGTAAATATACAACTTTAAATCATCTGCTAAACAGCCAGAAAGGAATAAACTTTGTTATTAAAAGATTGGAATAACTACCCTTCTTGCAAACATTATACAACTAGCACATGTAGAATAATCACAGATAGTAGACTCAAAACATTGTGCAAGACTTGCCTGACATAGCTTCATCCCATATAGGCTTCTACGCAAGATACCACCAACTCAAATTGTAAGGGTATGCATACATAGGTTTCTAACTCGGCTTCTCTAGATGTAAATTCATTATAATATTATAACATTGTGAAAGATTTGCCTGACATAGCATTAATATGTCTAGTCTTTCACACAAGGGATCATCCCAAAGATAAGCATGAACTTGTCTTGTCTTCTATAAATGTGTATTCACTATAATCTTTGTGTATCCGTTACAATCTTATAAATTGTGCTAGAGTTGCCTGACATAGCACCAGTTCATGCTGGCTTCCATACAAGATACCACAAACTCCCGAAAAAAAGATATGAAATGTAGGGTTCTTTTTTATCTACCCTAGATGTGTATTCATTATAATCTGTATGTATTTGTTATATAATCCCATACCATTATCCTAGCTTTTCGTGACATAGCACCAATCCATACAAGCTTCCATACAAGGCCCCACCACCTCACATTGGCAAGATATGCAATGTAGGGTTCTATTTTATCTACTCTAGATGTGTATTCATTACAATCCCATATCACTATCCTAGCTTTTCCTGACATAGCACCAGTCCATACAAGCTTCCACACTAGGTCCCACCACCTCACATTGGCAAGATATGCAATGTAGGGTTCTTTTTGTCTACCTTAGATGTGAATTAATTATGAACCATCTGTTGAATGCATCAACGCACCCTTCCATGAGCACATGTACACAGCACAAAACACATACCGCTAAACCTACATGTATCTAATACCCTTGGAAAGGTTACAGGGGCAAGGGGGCTGAATCTAAATCTCCATCAATCCTTCAATCCACACTTTCCCTTAAGTCTGATTTTAGTCACCCAAGCACCTGATCATAGCTTGTTTCTTCCCTCTATTTTCTCCTCCTCCTCTCTCTCTCTCTCTCTCCCTCTCATTTCCTTACCCTTTCCTCCTATTCCCTCTCATCTCAGACTATTATCTGTTTCCCTTGTTTTCATAATGTACCCTTCTCTCCCTCTTTCTCCCCTCTCTTCTCTCTCTCTTTCGTTATACCCTTCTCCTTCTCCTACTCTCTCTCTCTCTCTCTCCCCCCTTTCTCTTTATCTCCTATGATTCTCTTTCCATCTCTACCCCTCCCTTCCCCCCTCTCTCTAAGTCTTCACTTTCCCTTCAAATTTAGTGTGAGATGAAAGTGGGCAGTGCTATTTTGTGTATTGCGTGCATTTGCTTATACCTATTAAGTAGTCTATACGCTTTAATGGAAATTTGTGAACGTGTCCAGAAAGAGGATTAGATTTAAAAGGGTGCTATCACATGACATCCACCTGTCAAGCTGGGAGAGAGAAAGAGAGAGGGAAAGGCAGATTGGCATGCAGAAAGATATTTTTTTTTAAATAGAGATAGAGATAGAGAGAGAGAGAGAGAGAGAGAGAGAGAGAGTGTTGGACTGATCATGAAAGAAAGAGTGAGATATATAATGAGATTTAGAGGAGGAGAGAGAAAAATGAGATACAGAGAAGAAGAAAATATGAGTGCAGACGAGAAATAGGATAGAATGAGAAAGATTGACAGAGAGAGAGAGAGAGGGGGGAGAGAGAAAGAAAGAAGGAAAGAAAAGAGAGTGAGCGCTGAACTGATCATGAAAGAAAGAGTGAGATTTAGAATGATTTAGAATGAGATTTAGAGAGGGGGAGAGGGGAAAATGAGAGAGATAGAGGAAGAAAATATGAGAGTGCAGGCGAGAATGAGGCAAGAAAGAGGAGAGAATGAGAAAAAAGAGACACAGAGAGAAACAGAGAGAGAGAGAGAGAGAAAGAGAAAGACAGAATGACATGCATAAAGAGAGAGGGTGGGCAGAGGGTGGAAGACAGAGAGGGTGAGGAATACCACAAATGTCTCAGTCATGCTAAGTATGAACTCCTCAGAATATGTGTCATTGATGTCGTTATCTATTTTTACCATATTTACTCATGCTCATGCTTTGAGTAATATCGGCCAAGACAAGTGTTATTCAAGCTGTTGCCTATTTTCTACCAATATTTCTCATAACACGGTACCCCTCGATTCAAGGGTAATTCCTGTTTAGAAAATGAAGTATACTAAACACATGAGTAAGCTCATGTTGAGCACTTGCTAATGATTCAAGGGTAATTCCTGTTTAGACAATAAAGTATACGAAACACATGAGTAAGCTCATGTTGAGCCCTTGCTCATGATTCAAAGGTAATTCCTGTTTAGACAATGAAGTTTACTAAACACACGATTTAGCTCATTTTGAGCACTTGCTAATGATTCAAAGGTAATTCCTGTTTAGACAATGAAGTTTACTAAACACATGATTTAGCTCATTTTGAGCACTTGCTAATGATTCAAAGGTAATTCCTGTTTAGACAATGAAGTTTACTATACACATGATTTAGCTAATTTTGAGCACTTGCTAATGATTCAAAGGTAATTCCTGTTTAGACAATGAAGTTTACTATACACATGATTTAGCTAATTTTGAGCACTTGCTAATGATTCAAAGGTAATTCCTGTTTAGACAATGAAGTGTACTAAACACATGATTTAGCTCATTTTGAGCACTTGCTAATGATTCAAGGGTTATTCCTGTTTAGACAATGAAGTATACTAAACCTACAATTGTGCTCATTTTGAAAATACTTCTGAATGTGGTCCCTACATCCAGAGCAAAATTTATTCGATCTTTGAGTATGACTGGGTCGAAGCTCATATGTGAGAACTAAGATTGCCAAGAATTGTCACCACTGTATGATTGATGACACTGTGCCAAGCTGTACATCATGTTGTCATAATCGATATTCATTATGAATGAAAAGACATTGTTACAGTATGCACAAACTATATCACTGCTTAATCATGTTTGATGCTATATATTTCTCCAAAGGGGTGTAATATGGGTTTGTAGTCTCAAGTCCTGTAGAGCCCAAATATTGTATGAACAAGTACAACAAAGATATAGCTCAGATTTCATTCAATATTCATTATGGCCACCCAAAGGCTACAAAATTATTACAAATGTTCATTTACGAGTCCATTTTACAAAAATGGCACCTCTGGCCAAATGTGTTTTGATATCAAACTGCAATCATCGATAAAATATGTTTGAATTTGATCAAGCATTCAATATCAGATGACCTTAATACCCTCTGCTTATTCTTTGCTCAAGATATGAAAGCAGTGTTGCCTCGATTACTTTGTTTCTATCAAATATCCTGAAATAAATTGCATGTGACAACGCCAAATTTGCGGTATTTGTCCAAGACTTTAATAAAAAGGAACCGCAGTAGAAATGGGCAAAGCCTGTGATTTGCAATTCAAAGGTAATGATAAGTACAGGCGATGAAATATTACACTTTGAAAGAATCTACCAATTTTTCTATTTCTTAGATTGTAGAATAAGTGGGAATCTTTTTTGACCAGATGAAAAATTGTATTATGTATACTGAAAAGAAGAAACACAGATATGTTATGTCCATGTGTTGAATTCATTTTCACTCTTTTCTCTCTGTCCCTTTGTTTTCTCTTCTCCCTCTCACTCTCTCTCTCTCTCTTTCTCTCCTCCTCCTTTATCTTTCTCACTCTTTCATCTTGTTTTATCTCTAATCTTCAATCTCTCTCTCTTCACCTCTCTCTCTTTCTCTCTCTCTCTCTCTTTCTCTCTCTTTTCCCTTTTTTTTTTGTATTCACAGCAGGATTTTTGTTTTCTTCTTCCAAAGGTTACAATTGGCCCATTTACATTGCAGAAAAACAAAATGAAAGACCATTGTTTTTGTAAAACAACACATTTACACTACTGAACAAACGCATAAAAACCCTTTGTGTATACTTGTTGTTCTGTTTTTTGTTGTGAGTTGTGCGCATGAGCCACTTGTTTTGAGTGAGATCATTTACACTGCAAAAAACAGTGAAGTATTGACTTTTATTTTTTTAAAAACGCAGTTTATTTGGGTTATTTGTCATGTTTTGGGAGTTGTGTTCATGGGTAGTTGCCTACCAACTTCCGACAAAAATCTGGAATGTGAGAAAAAAATGATGGTTTTTGTTTGCAGTGTGAATGAAGCCATTATCCTACTCCATCCTCCTTAAATCCTTTGAGCTACCCACTATATATATACTTTACGCCAATCTCTCTCTTCACCCTCCCACTCAAAAGGAATAAATGTTCATAAATTTGCATCTCAGCGACTTCATCGTCCATGCATGTGTAAGATCACTTGAGATAGTCCTTGCCATATGCCAGACATATGAAGACAACATATGGAATCGTCTTTTTGAAAGATTAATGGACGGTTATCTTTTATTAGGCACTAGATAAATGCCGAAAATGCATTGTTGACAGTGTAAAAATATAGACACTTTACAGACAATATGAATTTCACTTTTTCAAGGGCTAAGGCGCAAAAACTGATGTAAACTAGCACTACATTATTACACAAAACATTTTTGGTAAAATAATATATTCTTCAATTTTTTAGATAAATCTGTCATTTTCATTGTAAGTTTGTTTCCGATATGTACAGAAAAAGCAAGGACGAAAGAAAGAGTAAGTTTCACTTTGTAACAGTTTAAATTATAATCAGGTTGTTAGCCACAGTCAAATATATTTCAAAGGAATTAAGGAGAGATTTCAATAGAAATGAATCACTTTCATTTTCTCGATAAAGATGTAGAAAAGCAACTTCAAAAGAGTGAGAGTGCTTCTAACAAGTGTCTAACACTGATAGCTTGTTCAGACTATAGGGAATTTATATGAAACTTGTATAAAGAAACGTTGTATGAGGAATCATCATATTATAAACCAAAAGGAGCGTACAGACAAGAAAACAACATCGTATTAAAGAAACGTCATATAAAGAAACTGATTTTGACGAGTCAGTTTACATGATGGCTGGCTATTCATTAGTGCCCCGCCCCGTGCAGACTAGGGCGGGACTCTGATTCTTTATCAAGTTTTCATTTAAAATGATGCTCAAACAGGCGTTTTGCTATACAACGTTTTGTTACATGATGTTCAGACTAGGAAGAAGTTATTTACTTATTGTATAGCTACATGTATACGATAAATGCTGGTAGTCCAGGTGAGTGTATTGACAGCATTGGTAAGACATGTTAATACCGCAAAATGTACAAGTGGCTGTCCCAGCACATCACAAGAAAACCACAGTTACCAAACTATTACCATTTCACATTAAATATTCCATGAATGATAGTGAGCCTTCTTAGAAAACAACAATCCTACAGATGGGGGGGGGGGAGCAGTAGTGAAGAATAGATTCAACTCTGGAAATTTCTAAAACATTATGAAAAAGTAAACTTAAAAAAGTGCTCTTGAAAATAGATAACATGTAAAGGAGTCGAAAAGAAACAAATTTAATTATTCCAATCGCCAATCCTGACAGTGCTCCAGAGAACAAAAACAAAAACTTTTTTTTTTTACAAATGGGGAGGGGGTCCTTATGATGATAGTCACTGTCCAGAAATCAGTCAGTGACAGGTTCAAAGCCCCTCCTGGTTCAAACATTTTTGTTTTTTCTTAACCTGTTTTTCATGTAGAAACTGATCACCTGCCAATCTATAATACAGGGATCGCGATTCCCCATTAAATGTTATGCAGACAGAAGCAATGACCCCCCCCCCCCCCCCCCCCCCCCCACTGTATACATAACAGTAAAATAACCACCACTGCACACACACCTCATCATTGGCTAACATGCATGATCAACACTTCTGGTAATTAAGCCTCCAACAATTTTAGCGAAGAACTCTTCACAGCAACATCTCTCCGCTCCTGTCGATCATTTGCTTCATATTACAAGCTCCAAAGCTGAGAAAAAAGAGCAATTTCTATAGGCGTGTCTGCACTATCTCGAGATTGCCAAATATCCAGCTATTTTGAACTATCCCGATCGAAACTATCCAGCTATTTGCGTCTTCATTAGACCGAAGTGGCAAATTAGCTGGATAGTTGGTCGGGATAATATCCCAAGATATCTCGGTCTAGTTTGCAAAATATCCCACTATTTCCGAACTAGCGGGATAGTTTGCGACCGTCTTCATTAGACCGAAGTACGGAGTCAAATATCCCGATCCCATCATGCACAACGATTTCCGGTTCGCACATGCGATCTATACCGCTCAGCGCGCTAGTACAACCACTGACCTCAAGTAAACACGGAAAACCGCAAACTAGACCGAGATATCTTGGGATATTATCCCGACCAACTATCCAGCTAATTTGCTACTTCGGTCTAATGAAGACGCAAATAAGCTGGATAGTTTGCGATCGGGATAATTCAAATAGCTGGATATTTGGCAATCTCGAGATAGTGCAGACACGCCTTATGAGAAACTCTGTTTGACAAACCACACACAGCAGCATCATCAAAAACCTGTAGAAAATTCTGGGGATATTCCATAAATAAATCCATATAGATTGCTCAATTATAATGACGTGAGAAAACCTGCATGAATCAAGTTTCTACGACAATACCTGAAGCAAAACCTCAAATCCACTCCCAGAGTTCATGTCCTTGGGCTTTTCCGCTTGCAAACCTACACATCACAATTTTCCTTTTCCCCCATTTCCATATTTCTTGAATTCATGGCCAACAAAATGTCAATATATTCTACAATTTCACAAAGACTCCACACTCTGTCAAAAAAAGAGTCAATTTCCAATGCTGCAGTTTCTTGAAGAAGAAAAATCCTAATTTGAATCTCAAATTGCCAAATCCATGCTGTCACGCGAATACACAAATTATTCCCTCTTTCAATATTTCATATTTTCTGAATACTCATGGCTTAGAAGATGATAAAACATCTCAAAGGAAGGCAAGAAATACCATAGTATGTCAAACAGTGACTTCTGAAGCTCCAGTTTTTCTATCAAAAACTCTTGCTTTCGAATCTCAACTTCCCAAATCCATACTTTCATGTAAATCCACTGGTACATGAATGATTTCCTCTTTTCAATATTTCAAAGCTAACAAACCGCCAAAAATATCTTACAAGTAGGCGCAAAATTCCACGATATGTCAAAAACGGGACCATTCCAGATGCTCAAGTTTTCCGCTTCGATGTAAATGAAGGACAGCGAGGGAGAGAATCAAGCAACTTCATAACGTTACTCAAGAGAGAAGAGTGAGGGCACTGAACAGCTAGCAGCGTTGTGTCAATACAGCTCCGCAGAGTTTGAGAGAAGCTGAAGGAGAACATATATCTTTGGGAAAAGCTCCATCTGGATGCAAGAAGTGCAACCCGTGGCCGCCACATGTACGTGACCCTCTAGTCTACTTTGCAAGCATAAATAAGCAAAGGCAGGGGTGATAGTGAGCACTAAAAAAAAAAGTTTTTTTGTTTTCCCCTCAACCACGCCCCCCCCCCCCCCCCCCCCCCCTTGAGTAAAAAAAAAAGAAGAGGATTCGCAGGGAAAAAATGGCATCTAACAACATTCCCCCCTTTCGATTCAGAAAATTGGGGGGCAAATAGGGCAAAATAGGGAAGAATAGAGAAAATAAGGGGGAAATCGGAAAAATCAGGATAAAATAGAGAAGAAAAAAAAATCTGGTTAAAAAAAAAAAAAATAATAAAAACAAATTTGATTTGTTTTAATTTTTTTTTTTTAATCGGGAATAAAAACAAATCTGGAAAAAAAATCGGGAAACCGATTTAAATCGGGTTTTTATCAGGCCTGCAAAGGATATGCACAGGAGTTTGCACAGGGGTCTGCACAAGCCCTTATAAATCGTTACGTGTAACCCAGTGCCTGAACTGTCAGACTATGTGGATGGCAAGGTAGACTGCGCACCATAGGCTTTACACTTAAGCTGCTCAAGAGATTGAAATAAGCAGAGCTAGGCTCAGCTATGAAGGCTTCATGAAATTGTGTGTAAGTGTCATATTAGAGTCTGTGTCTACAAAATACATAGGAGTAGTGAGGGATTTAACTCTTAAAGACCATCAATACTACTGGGCCAGAAGGGGATTAGACCACACAGCAAGGTCACTGACAGGTGGCTTTCTCATTAACTCAGCTCTCAACTAACATAAGAAAAAGAGGATCATGGGGGACCAACAGGCACCGATTGGGGAAGTTTTCTATATAGAGGGAGCAAGTAGCTACAAGTAGGACAGTGGGGCTTTAAAAGCTCAAAGAGAGCTCTGGTTTTAAAAAAAATGAATGACATAATAAACTTATGCATCAAAATCTCATTTCCTCACGAGAAAATCCAAAGGAGCTCAAAAGGAAATCACTGTTATTTTGCTCTGGTTCATAACAATAGGAACCAGAGCAAAATAACAGTGATTTCCCATTGAAATCTATTTACTCGGATGGTCATATCTCAGCCAATACTTGACGTATATTTAATTGGTTTTCAACATTTGGACATTCTTTTTTATGCTCTTTCGGAAAATGAAAAATATATTTGTACGATGTCACAGTTTTGGTACTCTATACTCTATATGAATTGTATCTGCTCTATACTAGTTTTTCATAAATCCATCTATCGCAGTCATCGACCCAACAATGTCTGACAAATTCAGACTAACAGTATGCACAAGTTGGAATTGAATCTGGTTAAAGTGTCAAAAATCTAAATAGAGTCTGTGTTCTCAGACTAACAATAGTCTGTCTTCAAGGCATGTAGAGTATTCATTTCAAAGTAAATAGTGCCCAGCCAGGGGGTTGCACTATGTACAGATACATAGTATACTATACAGCGTCACACTTAATTTGGCAACAGTTCTTCTACGGGCCAGCGAGATAATATATACACAAGTATACAACTGCACTGGAAGAGGCACGAATGGGACAAAAATTTTGCCTCAAAATAGTATCTACTTTTCTAGTGTTTTCTTCAATACAAACCCTGTGTTCTGAGACACCTTAGGAGAATACAATAACCTAACTTATTTTGTTTTATTAAAGGGTTTTGGACTTCTTGTCTCTTGTTTATATAAACCAATAATAGAATGTTTCTAATCTTATGGACTCCAAATCTCACTCTCACCCCCCCCCCCCCCCCTTATTCCTCAGCTTCCATATGCCTCTTTTCCTTCCACTTAATTTAAACCTCGCATCCATCTCCTAACCCTGATTCTTTAATTGTCAATATCACCATGTAGCAAAGTTTCAGTTTATCATTTTCTAGATCATCTCAACATACACTAAACTTGCCTTTACTGTCAGTTAGTAGGTATGAAGTAAAAGACTACATGTACGCATTAATTACATCAAAAGTGATTAGCCACTGACCCATATACATATCAATATTTATGGCATCAACAGTGCTTCATCTCATAAATACCAATTGTCATTTTATTGCAGACATATGACATGGATATGTGTGTTAAAACAATCACAAGTTGTACTGAAGAAGGTGCGCTGACCCATCCATAATAAAAGTCATATAATGGGGCTGAAGGAAGAGACTACATATGAATATTAATTGCATCACATAATGCCTTTCATTTCCGATCTGCTTATTTGTTATATGTTGTTACAATATATTTATATATATATATATATATATATAAATGTATTGTAACAACATATAATAACCAGCAAGCACTGAACCATCAGTGAGAATTAATGTGAGTCTGAGAGAAAAGACTATGGATTAATATGCTTCATGTCAACAGCGATTACGCCAACAGATACACAAGAGTCAATTTTAAGGCTGAGAGACAAGACTACAAATTAATATTAATTGCGTCAACAGTGATTAAGCCAACTCACAGGTCAGACAAAGTACATTAATATTACCCAGATACCCAGCATGTAGGCTTCATTATCCAGTCATCCTTCAAAGTCCAAGGACCATTCACACAGGATCATAGTGTGTACAAATAGACGTAAAAAGAAACGTGCAATATTTATCTGCTGCGAGCCAAAATGGCATTAGCTCTGTGTTAGATACAGTTCACACAATTAATCTCTAAGTTAAAAGATGTGAGTTAACACCCTTCTGGATCATATTGTGTACAAAGAGACGTTAAAAGAAACGTGCAATATTCATCTGCTGCGAGCCAAAATGGCATTAGCTCTGTGTTAGATACAGTTCACACAATAAATCTCTAAGTTAAAAGATGTGAGTTAACACCCTTCTGGATCATATTGTGTACAAAGAGACGTAAAAAGAAACGTGCAATATTTATCTGCTGTGAGCCAAAATGGCATTAGCTCTGTGTGAGATACAGTTCACACAATTAATCTCTAAGTTAAAAGATGTGAGTTAACACCCTTCTGGATCATATTGTGTACAAAGAGACGTTAAAAGAAACGTGCAATATTTATCTGCCGTGAGCCAAAATGGCATTAGCTCTGTGTGAGATACAGTTTACACGATTAATCTCTAAGTTAAAAGATGTGAGTTAACACCCTTCTGTCTCTTAGTAGATGATTGCATACAGGAATTGTAACAATGAAGAAAAAAATGGAACGATAGAAAGAAAAAAACGTTGTTTACTTTACATGGTGTTTGTTTAGCTCCGAAGGTCATTTCACGTTGCTTTCGAATCCAGCTCAGTGCTTACACTTTTATATATGGTAATGGCTCGTTGAACTAGCTCACACGATACAATGTTCACATGGCACATCGTCTGGAACTGTTAATAAATATTTCTGATGCCAAAATCAACTTTTTTATACATTTTGTTACATGTCGTTCACACAAGAACATTTTCATGATAATCCATATGGAGTTGTTCACTAAACACTGTATAATTTCCCTCGTCCAATGCCAATAACCACTCTTTATACATTTTGTTACATGCCATTCACACAAGTGCACTTTCATGATAAATCAATATTGAGTTGTTACACAAAACGCTGTATAGTTTGCTTTGTCTAAACAGGGGGTCAACTGCACAGCAAGAGAACGATGATGTGGGGGATGTGGGAACACAAACAAAGACCATCTCCTCATCTCAGGACAATGCACTCAAGATTCATCTGTCACTGAACATTTCTACGCACTGATTGAGAACTAAAATACACGAGCTTAAACCTGTATGATGTACGTCAATGACAGGTAAAATCATGAGGACAAAAATTAGTTAAATCACTTAATGTAGCATATACCGGTAATTACTTATAAATTTCTCTCATTGTTTCAAAATAATAAATCATCATTTCAGAGCAAGATGGGCATTAACTGTGTAAAATTGTATGAGTTAACCCCCCCCCCCCCCCTTTAAGCTTTCAAACAGATGAAATATAGATTTTTACATCTGAACAATTACCTCCTAAAGGCACCAGCTTTGAGGCATATCAATCTAAGGAAATTGACAAACAGATTTCCCAATAATTTAGGTAATAGAATGAAGAATTGCAAATCAATTTTAGGCATGAATCCAGCTATAAATACCACATTTTCATGGGCTATACTTAGGACAAAATTTGTTCAAGGGGCAAAATACAGATATGGCACTTTTCATATCTTTTCAAGAAGGAGTGAGGGGGTGAGGACAGAGAGAAGGGGGCAGAAAGGGTGCTGCATCAAATAAAATGAGGGTTCAATGACCGTCATTGATAATTGCATTAGGAAAGGCATCCTATGATTGCCTTTTAAATGTCTGTAAAATCAATATGGTCCCAAAGCAATAACATTCCTGGAATATGTAGGTTATGCTTCAATCATATATGACAGCTAGTCCAGAGAATGTCAGTAATTCACTCTGCAATATATATCAAAAAGATACATTTTCATTTTCTTGTATTGTGAGAGGAAACAAAGATATCATGATAAAATATTGAAAGAAATTGAATGTGGGCATCAAAGGGAGAAGTTCGAATCATGACATCTTTTTATTTTTTATTTTATATTTAAGAGGTAATAAGGGTATTACAAAGTCTGGGTCTGCAATCTCTGAAGCAAATCCAATATCTTCTTGTAGGCAAGCTTGCTGACGTGAACTTCAAGTGCACGCTTACGCTGCAGCTCTTCTGCATTTGCTATGTCATTCGTTCCCAACATTTTGCTGTATAAATCATGTTATTCATTGTGATTTAAAAAAATATTACCACTATGTACAAAATGTTCATATTGTTACTGATTATTATTGTATGAAAAATGCCAAAATATGCTGCGCAAAGATTCAATCAGATTGATTTTAGCCATAACAAGAAGTGGGTTATTGGTGTAATTAATTCCTTTACAGCTCATTTTATGTATGTAATTACCAAAGAAGAAGAAAAAGCCAGTCAGTCACTCAATAGTGTCTGACAGTGAAGTCTAGCAAGTAAACGGGTTTCCTTGCATAATTTGAATATTAGGACACTGCTAACGCTTAAATTTCACAGATAGGACATACATGACATATTCATAATTCCTGCAAAGTTCTACAGAATTTGAGGTTGGCTGCAAAAGGGACATAGTACCTTTAACACAGAGTTAACGCCTTTCTGGCTCTGATCAGCTAATTCCATTCTGGCTTTAAACAGACAAAATGAAAAGGCATATTGGGGTTAGTGTTTCTGTTGAAGCTGTATTTTTTTCTTGCTGTAAACGACATAATCATGTGCCTCGTCCATGCTATCTCGCAATATATTAAACTTCAAGTTGGAGACATTGATACATGGTACACTCGATATGTTACCTGGGAATTCTTAAAATAGATTGAACCTCTTTCTGAGAAGGCAGCCTTCTATTCAATCAATGATTGATGTGAAATGGAGTTGAAGGTTTAAGAAGAATAAGGGAACAAGCCAATATGAAAAGAAAGAATGAAAGTTAACCGTAAATTCAAAAACACTATTACTGATACAAAAAAGTACAGAGAACTGGAGCCCGTTTCACAAAACTTGTCATCAGTGACAATTGACAGTCTTTGTTATAAGCTACTGAAATCCTTGCTTCTGATTGGTTATCAGCAGACTTGTCACTGATTTTTGTCACTTGTCATTGAAAAAAAGCTTTGTGAAACGGGACCCAGTTCCATTGAATCTAAGAACAAACATAGCATCACCAGTATCAGCTTACACCAATAGGATATCCTGATCTCTCCTGAGAATCTCTTTCACTTTTGTTTTCAAAACAGAAATCAACTTTTGCTTGCACGGAAATCCAAAAGATAATCACATTAAAACAACACCATGAGATATGAAGGTATCGCGTGTTGGACAACCGATCTTCAAGAAGATACAAAACAGCTCTGGGATTGGACGACTGCTTTACAAAATCAGATCAGGAATATAAACAAATTTCCAAAGTGCAATTGCAGCAATCCTCTTCCAAATCCAACCCTTATATACATTCATATCTTGGAAACGAATGGAACGATTTTCCAACTGCAGTCTCAAAATGAAATCATCCATATTGGTTATAGCACTGATACACTAGTGTTTCAAGAAACATTGAAGATCAAAGCTGGTAACTCGTTGATCAAACCAACCGCATCGCTTTTCTCTGAGACATTGTCTCAAGAAATACAGAAGGTCAAGCCAGCCATCTTAAGTGATGAGCAGCACTAGGAGATGCTTCTTGGTAGAGCCGATGTTTTGGTACGATGACTAAAAGTAAAAACAGATGATAAGGCTATACTGTCCGACGGTATCGAGGGCAATCGATAGGTCGGAAAGGTTGCGACCCATTACTTAGATTATACGCTCACTCCCTCTCTTTAAGTTGTTTTTAATTGCTAGACTTCTCTCTCGGATCACGGCCGGGCCTCTTTGTCGATGAATGACTCAAAAGTGTTACCCTGCTAGCGTGATGGAATACGCTATATGCATGAAGATCATAGCTTCGTAGCATTCTGCTATAAATATCACTTTTCAATGTCGATGGTTCTCTGTCATGCCCATACTGTGACGGGTAGACGTGAGTTAGACAAAATCAAAAAGCCTGGGATTTATGAAATCAAGACATTTTGAGGCAACCTAAACAAAGGGATAGGGCTGGTTTCGAGAAAAATATGAGGGTATTGAATGACAGGGGAGTGTTAATGTTCCTGTTCACTACCTCATGGTGAGACCCATGGGGTAAAGAGGGGCATTCTTACCCCCGTAATGAGATATAGGGGTAATGATCGAGTGTTGTTACCATGGTATTTTTCTTTAATTTCTTGCCAAACCTCACTTATCGTTGAAACAGATTTGGAGGATACCGTTTATTGTTTATGCAAGTTTGCAGTCAATTTGGAGTGAGGTTGGCAGTGTTCACATGATAAACAAGGGAAACGGTCTCGCCTGCATTACACAATTCGATATGATAAAAATTGAGGTGGCCCATTAGCAGGTCCCCCAAAATGAAATCCTTGACCAAGAATCGTCAGAAGAATTATTTACTATAAATTTGTACCAAGATTGATAACTTTAATGGAATATGAACAAATAACAAAAATTGATTTATTAATTCTCGCCGCCGCCGTCATCAGAAAAGCGGCGCCTATGTCTTGCTTTTTACAAAATCCTTCAATGCTATATCTCCTTCTTCCTCGGTTTTAAAACCAAGATTCCAAAGATCTATCAAAGGTGATTAAATGTGGAGAATAAAATAGCATCGTGATCCAGGAAGCAGAGAAAGGATTTCTTCAGATTTTTGTTGAGAAGTAGCAATACTTTGCTCTCTTATTTCAACATCATTATGGTAATCTCATATCAATCAATATATTTCCTTATCGTGCGGTTTTGAGCCCTATCTTGTGGTTGTCTCTCTTCGGTACCTGGTAATAGGGAGCAAGCCCAGGGAAATACTGTGGTCTGCTTGTTACATGTAGCAAAGTCTGCTATTGTAATTCAATTACTTAAAAAACACATCTAGACTCAATATACACTGTACGTGGGGAAAGAAATAGATACATAATTGTCAACATGGGAATAAAGCCAAGAAAATTGACCCAGATGTTACAGAATGTTAAATGTTATGAAGTCATTTAACATCTAAATGGTGGCATGAACCAGTTTGAGCAAACTAGTCACAAAATTATAACAAAATGTTCCAGATTTATCATACTACATCTACAGTTCATCTAATGAATGGTTTCTAAAGAAATAGAAGGCATGCTGGTTTTTTTGGAAAGATTTCAGATTCCATCTCATGCATACAAAGTGCTCTCCAGAATTTGCAAGATTTTTCTTAAAGAAAACGTACACTCTCTACCCAAAGTGGATGCAGAGTGTTATCCCAGAAGATATCAATCTTTTATCAATAGGCCTGTTTTCATCAGCTCGCGATTGCCAAAAAAGCCCGCTATTTCTGATTTGGGAAATAATCCTGAAGTTACAAATTGCGTCTTCATCAGCTCGAGACTTGACCTCGAAACTTGTAACTTGAGGTCGAGCATAGTGCGAGTCTTCGGGCTTGTGAAGACACACCGGACAAATAGCGGGATATTTTGCCAAATAGTGGGATATTTTGCAAACTATAGCCCAAGATATCTTGGGATGATTATCTCGACCAAATATCTCGCTAATTGCAACTTCGGGCTTATGAAGACGCAATTTTAACTGGTCAATTTGCGATCGGGATAGCTCAAATAGCGGGATATTTGGCAACCTCGAGCTGATGAGGACAGGCCTAATGGGGATGGGACTCTTGAGATTCTTTTGTGTCCAGCGTGGGGCTCCTCAGCCCTTACGCTGACCTCAAGCTTCATGCCAATTATTGAATCACTATGATGGATGATGGTATTACCATGGCAACCATTTGGGATGCCTTCCCAATTCCAATCTCCATCCAATCCATTCTCCCCCTCGCCCATTAGACGGAGGGGAGCCCCATCTTCGGACAAAAAGCTTTTCATCTTTGATTCACTCTCCGTATAATCTCCTATATTTGATAGTGCTCCGACCTAAACCACGGATATGACATTGGCAGAGAGCCATAAAGGCATTAACTCAAAGTAAAATGATGAGTAAACGTCCTTCTGGCAATACGCGGGCGATAAGCTCTCTGTGTGAGATAGATGATGAACGATCCCATCACCATAGCAACAGATTAAATCCAGATCCCCTCCCATTCAATGTCTATCCCCTCCCCCAATCAATCTAAATTCACTGCACACTTTTTTTCATCCCACCCCAATCCCAAACAAAAGCGGCCTCAGTCAGTAAGATGGAGTATCATATTGAGATGGACAAATATCATGTTAAGCTCAGCGAGTAATCGTATACACCGATGAAACAAAAAACCCGATGATCATTGTGATGGGAAACACCACACAACAACAGATTGGGGAAAATGATTAATATAACTCGAGACATTTCTCCATTTTCCTTTGTCTCGTTTCGAACAGTCAACTTCTTTCTAATCGTCGGACGAAGTAACAAAGCATCATCTATGAATTTTTAAGTGGCGAGAGAAAATACGGCGGCAAATATTGAAAGAGTGATTCACAATGAGGGCTCCCATACTAAACAGTAGCAGACTACACGTGACAGAGTTAGTTGCACACCCAGACCCTATGATCATCACCAAGTACAATAACATTTTCAAAATAATCATGGAAAACCTTTTATAAACCTTTATATACAACAATCTTGTTTTCAGTTTGAAAAATTCTTTATCTAGTATTTATGCCATAGATTTTTATTATTTTTCATAAAAGGGGCGACAAAATAATACACTTCAATTTTGTTTCAATATCTCAAAGGGTCCGATACTGAAGGCTAATGCCAAGTTTGTCTGTTTACTCACACAAATGTGAACATGATGTACTAGAAGCCTCTCTCTTTCTCTTTCTTTCTCTTTCTCTTTCTCTCTTTCTCTCTCTTTCTTTCTCTCTCTCTCACTCTCTCTCTCTCTCTCTTTCTGTTCTTTCTCTCTCAATTTACCCCTCCCCCTCCTAATATGCTGCACCAAATGTGTATCTATAACTGGCTATTGTCATGAAACATATCTGCCTCTTCTTCCAAAACATCTATTGTACCAAGTGATTCTGCACCTAGCAGCTGCTCTGTAGTAATGCCCTAGATAATAACCAAAATGCTTCTACCTTGAAAATTATAGTGGCACAGCTACAAACGGGCAAACAGGAATCAACTCATTAATATCTAATAAAAATAACACAAGGTATAATCAAGCCCACTTCAAATGTCTGGTGAATATAAGAAAAAATATCCTTCACAGGGTCTTCTCATTTTAATTTTCAACATAAATCACGAGAGCCTAAATGTCTGCCAAGGGCCACAAGGACACGTAATAGCTTGGTGAGTTAAGGCTTGTTCAGACATAAACCATTGCAAAAAAACAGTGCAGCAGTTTTATTACGGTAAATGAATGGAAACTATGCGTATTCACTGAGCTCTGTATCATAAGATACAAAAAATGTGAAGCGTATTGAATTTTACGACATCATTTTTTTAAAAACGCTGTGGTTTTGCCTAGGTAGTTATGTCTAAACGCACTTTAATTTTACCAAGCTCAGCAAACGATCGTATATATACCAATGTAAGAACGAACCTAATGACCATTAATACCCTTCTGGCTCCTAACAGACAATACAGTCACAAGCTTATAGGCCTAATTTCAACCTCTCTGCAAGAGTTGAGTATTGAACCTCAAACCTAATCACTCATTCAAACCATTCCTCTCTACAGGGATACCTGACCACTATACACCTCCATCCCTGCTGCTAAAACCACAAACAAGCAACGAAAGAGCCAACGCATTTCCTGGGCAAACTTGTGTAACCGAGTAGTATACTGCATTCATGTGTAATCCATTGTATTCCAAACTGTAGGTATTATGATGCTGTGTAATTTCAGAGAAAAGGCTATTTGTGAAATACCTTTTGGATCGGATCCAGAAAACTAATAAAATATACTCCAATACACAACCGTATCACCATCTGATAGCCACATAGACAAGATCCTAATTATTTCACAGCACTTTGTAAAGATATTCCACTCTGTTTAGATGATACAAACACTGCCCAAAAAAAATTCTCACAATTAATTCCACTTTCTGCTGTGTAAATCTTTGATATTCCACATAAAAAGAACAACTACATCAAGTGAAGATCACACGAAACCTGAGCCTTACACCACAACGATTCTTGAAGATTCCAACTGATATAGATGATACATGCACGGCCACATGATTTCCACTAATGAATCACATCTTTCACTGCTTGAATGTTCCACATGAAATGAATGAATCCCTACAAAAGTTCACCATCTTACGTACAGTATCCAATAACTCCAATATGGGAGGGAGATGAAAACATACAATCCAGAGTGGTAGTCGAAGGCAACTGATGACAGTTAGATGATTCGTGCCGATGGTTCCGTCGTTATTTAGGATATAAGCGGCCTTTCGGAGAGCATACAGGTTGCCCACGCTGCTGAGCCCTAATCATCCATAGGAGAATATGATCAGGATAGGAGGTACATGTGCTTCCCACCAGCTATAGCTATACAGCATCTCAGCAAGAGAGAGAGAGAGAGAGAGGGAGAGGGAGAGGGATAGAGAGAGAGAGGGAGAGGGATAGAGAGGGAGAGAGAGGGGAGAGAGAGAGAGATAGGGAGACCTTTCCCTCCTACGCACCACACCACCGCTTGCTATTACCCACGTTACACTGCAAGACAGCTCCGAGGAGCCGATGAGAATACAATGAAAGGTTCTACCCCACTCCCCCCCCCCCCCCCCCCCCACCTCCTCAACTCAACAATTGCTGACACAACACGGGAGGAAAAGAAAAACACGCAACCAGAGGAGAGGGCCAACTGCTAAACCCATCACACTTTGGATCAGGGGTAAAAAAAAAAAGAGAAAGGAGGCTCGGAAGAAAAGAAGAAATAGGTGAGGGACTCTCTGAATCCCCAAGTTCAAGTATTCAAGTGACCGGCCGAGTCCCCAAGGCCCCGGGGGTAACAAACGGTGGTAATTGCGGTAGTTTCCACTCCGAGACCCCTTTGTGTGTTTTTCCAGCCATCCGATATCTTCTAGGTTCTAGAACCAGGCGACCTGTGACTTACATTTGTACAATCACCCCCAAGCAATGGCCCCATTGTCCTAGCGAGCATTTATTGTTTGTGCAGTTTCCATTCACTCATTTGTAAAATCTCGGATTTTCACAGATTAGCGGTATTGACGTCTAGCTCATAGGCTAAAGAGTGGAGCTCATTTGTATACCACTCAACTCTGCTATGGTTCAAATAATGTACTTCAAATCCACTTGAGACAGTAGGCAGTATCCCATTTGCAAATGGCGTACCCTCCGAGAATTAATATACATGGATCTATGTCAATAAAAAATACTTTTTCATTAAAGCTACCTACATAAATGAGAAATGGGATTATTAAACATAACATATTTTATGAATTTATATGCTTCATTTTTCTCCCAGCTAGATTATTTTGTATTTTCAATAAAGAACTTTTAAATATTTCTTACAATTTATTGTTTAGAAAGTTTTTGTATAAAAGCATTATAAAAATGCAATCCATCATCATTATTATTTTAATAATTCAGGGGGGAAGTAAATCACACCATATTTAGGCCAATTTACACAGCCTCAAAACAATTTTGAAAGAACATCCTTTTTTTTCTACAGGTGTTTTTTGTTTCATTATTGTTGTGATGGGAAAATTTGAACCGAGTTTATATTAATTTGTTCATTTGTTTATGATCATAAATGTCTCATAAATATTTGAAAAAGAAACCCCAATTTTGTTTCCATTTTTTGTTGCATTAGTTTTATTCTCATTTCCTGGTTCACACTTCATATCATTTCTAAGAAACAATAATATTTAGCTTGACTGTCCAAGATGAAAAATCATCTATGACTGGTTTATTTTGTTTTGATACCTGTCTATATACACATTATTCATACTGAAAGTAAAAAAATACTGAATCATGTTGACGTTGCTAGTATTTCCTTAACAACAGAGCTACCTGAATAAAACTAGAAGAAGAAACATAACATCCTGAAGCTGAAATCAGCCCCTGCATGAATATGATATAAATATTCATCAAACTGCATCAAAGTGATTTCTTTTTCTTCATAGACAACGCTAGATTATGGAGCTGGTAGAGTGAACCTGTCTATAAAGACCACCCAAGGGAGACAAGGAAAGTGGTCTTTATAGGCAAGTGGTCTTTATGAACAGGTTTCTTTAGTACATGTTTCAATGAGAAACCATTTTCAAGGGAAACAAAAAAATGTGGCCTTTGTAGACAGGTGGCCTTTCTATCAGGTTTGACTGTACACACATAGATGCACTACCTTGATGAGGTTTTATATTATAATCTAAACTTTCATTCACATGATTTCAGAGGAAAACTTTGAATTCACCCCTTTCACATTTTGGATGCGTCTTTTCGTGCCACTGCGTTTCATTGGCGCCTGCCTGCAGGAAGGCTGTATAAGAGCTATGTATTGTAAATGTCAGTATTAAAGCCAATCTTGAGCTCTGGTATGGAAATCGTATGTCAAAAGAACATGGCTATAATTCATTCTGGATTGTTTATCCTGCAGTAGATCGATTGTTTGAACCAGTAAATTACTTCTACGCTCATTACTCAGCCCCTTTACATTTTCTAAGAAAATCCTTTGGCAAGTGTCATTTATTTGTAATCTTGAACATTCAGTGTCAGTTTTGTTGGATTCTGTGAGAATTTATTTTCTATTATTACCAGAACTCAAGCTTATCTTTAAACAGCCAACGAATACTATATGGGAATAAGAGATCTTGTTAGACAAGTCTAAAGTTTGGGCACATCAATTGCAAAACGTTATTAGGGAAGCTCCTTATGGCCTAGTAAGAATGGATGCCTTGGAAATGAAACGCACCCCTGAACAACAAGTGTAAATGACATCAAAGGATTGCTCAACTGGTCTCCATTACAAGAGCATGTTCACACAGACTAATCTGATATCATCGACCCGGTTTCTCTCTGACGAAATTGAACAGAAAAGTTTCCTTTGCATCAGCTAAATCCACTAAAATGAACTTTAATTTTGTCTTTAAATTCTGCCTTGACTTTTATGTAGGGAAATAATTGAGTTTTCAGTGTATATATTGTCTGTTTGGAATCAGAAGGGCCAAAGCTCATATACTTGAATACAGTGTTAACACTTTTGTTTAATTAGAGTGTATCTGAACTTGTAATATCTCATAACAAGCAATATGTTTAGCTAATATTTGATTTTATAGCAAGTTGGAACCCCTAAACATACAGAGCAAAATACTTTCTGGTGACTGGCACACTTTAATATTGACTTTCATTTTCCACGTTTGAAACGGTTTTGAAGTGAGGTACTTGTCAGTGCAAACTCTCCTATTGATCGTAATGTAAGGAATACTCATCATAGGAAAAAAAAGACAGGGCTTTAATAGTCCAAGGTCAAGAGGAGAAACTGCTTTTCTATTCAGAGACATTAAGAGAGAAAATCATTTGCCCACTTCACACTTAAGTAATAAACCATTGTATTGGACAGAAAGACCTGAAGTGAGTGTCTGAAAGCAATAATTGTGTACAAAATAAATAATCTAGACATCACTTTGATCATTGTTTGTATGAAACTGTCAGCATTTCTTCGGCTGCATGGACACAAGAATTATCAACATTACTACAAAATTACTTTACATAGGTCATGTTCATTTCAATATGAAATAAAATGGCATTACGAGAGAGTTATCAACTTTTATGTTGGATATGCAATGTTGGTATTGCAAATTATTGTGGTTTACTGCATCATTTAAGCATGCATCAAAAACTCCTTCAGCGTCCACAAATTGTATAGAAAGAGAGAGAAAGAGAGAAAGACAGGGAGAGAAAGAGAGAGAGAGAGAGAGAGAGAGAGAGAGAAAGAGAGAGAGAGAGAGAGTGGAGAGAGAGAGAGTGGAGAGAGAGAGAGAGAGAAAGAGAGAGAGTGGAGAAAGAGAGAGAGAGAGAGTGGAGAGAGAGAGAGAGAGAGAGAGAGAGAGGGGGAGAGAGAGAGAGAAGGGGGGGGGGGGAGAGAGAAAGATATATATAAGGGGGGGAGAAGGGTATAGGGAGAAAGGGGAGACAATGTAAAATGTAGAGAATATAGGCAGAAAGAGAGAGGGGTGAGGAGAAACAGAAGAAATGGGGATGCAGAGGGATGAGCGAGAAGAGAAAGAAAATAGAAATAAAGAACTATCCAAATAGAAAATGAAACAGGATGATAAAAAGAAAAGAAGGAAAGAAATTTGAAACAGAGATGTTTATCAACCATAGAGACGTAGAAATGGAAATATGGGGATTTTGTTGTGGTTTAAATAGCGACTATTCCATCACATGTGAAGAGGGATGATAGAATGAAGAATCAGACTTCTCATCTCTTACTAATCAAGTTAAAAATAAAGGCTGCTACCCCCCCCCCCCAAAAAAAAAAAGAGAGAAATGAATAAATAAAAGGGCAAGGAGAAAAGAATCTGGTAAAGATATTAGAAGGTTTGATTTGAGTCACTTTCCCTGATGCGGTGAGATCAATTCAAACACTGTCTGTCATTTTCAATGAACTTTTAAAAGTATTCCATCTTCTAGCAAACCGTGAGATGACACCAACATGCACCCCTAACAAATTTGGTTCAGGGATTAAGAATATGAATACTATGTATGCTAACAAGGATTTGTGAAATTAAAGCTCATTACATATTAATTCTGCATCAATCTGCCCAAAATGCAGCTCATCAAACTTGTTCTCTGCAGACTTAATTTAGAGTCCTCTATTAAAAAGATAATCTTGATTTCTA
This sequence comes from Strongylocentrotus droebachiensis, assembly GCA_035222895.1. NCBI lineage: Eukaryota > Metazoa > Echinodermata > Echinoidea > Camarodonta > Strongylocentrotidae > Strongylocentrotus > Strongylocentrotus droebachiensis. The sequence continues at coordinate 203,323 of JAVYIG010001215.1, forward strand.
GTGAAAGCAGTCCCCATTGAATCTTTTCAAAAATCTGAATGTTGAAAACTACAAATAGGATTACATCTGGTCAGTGAATATGATAGAAAACTTATATCATTACTGTAATGAATCAGTCACACCAATGTGAACCATCCCAAAATGACAACACACTTAAAATGAAAAATTACCATAAAAAATACAGAATTGCCAAAAATCTGTCATTTGACTGTTTGGTGAATAGACGTAGGATTTAAACCAGATAAATGTGTATGCATGACATTTTTTCATAAACTTTTAAGTACTACTCTATATGTTTTGATTTAAGGCAAAAAATTAACCCCTTTCATTTCTCAAACATGATGACTAGAACGTGTATCTGTAATGTGGGCGGCGCCCTTTTCTTCGGTTCAACCTGGTACCACGAGGGCATGCATGTGTGTTTCTTTGAATACCAACCAACACAGGAACGTCTCTGTTTGAAGCCAGAAGGAAGTTAATACATATACTTTAATACAGAGTTATCACCCTTCTGGCTCTGAAAAGACAATATACCAAATCATCCTGACCTCAAGTGGAGTTCGTGGAAACTATTCAAACAGGAAAGAATGCACACCACAGAATGACCCAAATTATTGCAAAATCATCAGTGGAAATGTACCATACAAGAGCCATTTACAGAGCAATAAGTGATGGTTAATTTGTGTTTAAATTGTGATAAAACCTATTATTAATCCAAATAAAAATTATTAAATCTTGATTTTTTTTTATTTTTATAGAAACCTTCCTTTTTGTCTATACAGTAATCAATATCAGAATTTAGGAAGGTACAAACAACCTACTTGTACATACAGTATACAGCACTGAAAGAGCTGAAAGTGTCCACAATATGAATTATTTTCCCAGATATGGATTTAAATGTGTCAAGGGCGTTGTATGGGTGTGATCATGTACTCGCTAGAGACATTCATGGTCATTGGGCCGTGGAAACAATCAGACATCTGGCACGACAGCTTTCCAGCGACCCACGACACCCTCCAAATCACGCTCCAATCACGATCAGATATATACGGAGGGGACAAGTGCAGAATCACACTCGGCCTTTATTTACGATCTTGATTCCATTCATGAGTATCATTTGAGCTTTGTTTACCCATGGATGAGTACATTGTTTCGCATTCTCTTTCCATTTTTGGCTATTCTCCCTATCTCTCTTTCTCTTTCTCTTTACTCAATAAATCAGTTCAGAGTCGGTTTAGCGCTGTGACCGAGGTGCAACTCTTTTAAAACACTATTCAAATATTCAGGAAACTAAAAAAGTCTTTATAGACTAGACAGCAAGGTGGTCTTTCTGTAAAGGTGGATGCTAAAGGAGGTTTTACTGTAATGTACATTATCACTGATGGTCGAGAATCAATCAGTTCTGACTTGCTTTAGTGGTGAGATAAAGGTACACGATATATTCAAACACTATCCAAAGGAAACCATAGAAGTCTAATAGACAGGTGGTCTTTTTGTAAAGCAGGTACGTTAGACTGTATATATAGCTTACACGTATACCTGAAACTATTCGTAATGGTCCATAATTTTAAACCTAAATCAACTGAGGGTGACTATTTCAAGGGCACACACTACAACTATTCTGTTTCTACCTTTTTAAAAGAATCTGACAGACAAAACAGCAGTCAGGTGTTCAAATACCATATTAATGCACTCAGTCATCCTGAACTTGAATATCTAAAGATATCCTTTCATAATAATAATAATAGGTTTCCCTACGTAGAAGAATCTGTTTCATGTCTTAAAAAAGGTGTTTTTATTACAGCTGGATATGTAAGTGATTAATCAAATTAGCATCCCACTTTATAGAACTTGTAATGACCCCCAAGAAACTAGCTTTAGATCACTTGAGTAGTGAATTAGACAAATAGAATTATAATCAAAGTCAACACCTTCCAAATCAATGATATCAAGTATAAAATATGGTATCAAAAGGGCAATATAAATTTGTAGAATCTGTATATATCTATAGTGCAATTCTGCTATAGTCTTGATTTGGGTGATATGAGTTGCAAAGGATCACAGATGATAATAAAAAGTATTCAATGAAAATAATACCCCAATCCAAATAACAAGGCAAACTAGAAATGAACCTTGGTTGACTACTATACTATTTGACTACTATACATGTTACTAACGCACATAGATTAACATTTATAAATAGACATAGTTTAAAGCCGCCTTCCCCCTTCTCATTCACAACTTTACCATCCACAATGATCAGATCATATAATCTATATCAATAATAATAATAATAATAATAGGCATTTCTATAGCACCGTTGATCTATCTAGAAATTCTATTCCGAGATGCAGCGCTCCAGCATTTCAAGGAATTAATTCCTGCCAGGTACCCATTTACCTCGCCTGGGTCGAGTGTGGCAAATGGAGATTAATGCCTTGCCAAAAGACAACATTGTAAGAACCACAATGCTTTCAAATCCTGCTACCTCGCAAAATCTGCTTTCGATTTCAAGCACAAAACTTTCCAGAATGCTCTACCTGATCCAAACTCAGCAGAAGAAAAGTGATCCAAACAAGAATCCTAGCAAACCACGGTCTCAGTCAACACTCAAATTATCCTTCAAGATCTGCCTGGATACATCCCTTTAAGATTCCCAAAGACATCTTGGTGTCAAAACTTTCTATTTAGGATTCTTTACCTGATCCAAACTCAGCGGGAGAAAAGTGATCCAAACAAGAATCCTAGCAAACCACGGATACAGTCAATACTCAAATTATTCTTCAAAATCTGCCTGGATGGCATCCCTTTAAGATTCCCAAAGACATCTTGGTGTCAAAACTTTTTATTTAGGATGCTTTACCTGATCCAAACTCAGTAGAAGAAAAGTGATCCAAACAAGAAACCTAGCAAACCACGAGCACAGTCAACACTCAAATTATCCTTCAAGATCTGCCTGGATGACATCCCTTTAAGATTCCCAAAGACATCTTGGTGTGAGAATCGCTCTTTTGTTCATGCACTTCCAATGTAAACAGATACGTCGTCTAACAAAGCAATTGATGCACTCTGGGGGTCCTTGAAGTGAGTGGCTTGTCTTCAGCGCGCAACAAGGAAGTCAGCTGTAAATCCAAATTGAACTTCCAATTTACATGCAGTCAAGGTATGGTTGAGTCCAAGTATCATATGCAACCTTTTCCTGGTGTGTACTGGATTCTGATCAACAGGATCAATCGATTCCGGAGTTCACCAAAAAAGGAAAAGGAAAGGTACAAACTGATGCAACAGGATGTAGAGGGATCCACAGTCGTTGCCAACTTTTCTTTCCTTTCTATAACAATAGGTATACACTGTATACTTTTTGAGTGGAAATTGTGAACTGACCTGGAAATAAAACTGCTCTAAACGGATAATCAATTTCTTTTTTAAGAGGAACTAAGTAATTCGTCATTGGATTTGACTTTTTACTGAATTAATTTTCCATGTTAGTGTCGTAGCCAATATAGACCTAAAATGTGCCATTTCATTTTGGCTAACATTATTTTATATACAAACACAATTAACAACAATGTTGTCTTTTTATGTTAGTAAAAACAATGTTAATTGTCCCAAAAAATCAAAATTAGGACAAGTGATTAAATAATGTCTGCGCATAACTTGCTGCATTCACGTAAAGTATCCATTGTAAGTGTCAATTGTAAGCAATTTGAGTAACATCATTTGCCCCAACACAACAGATAACATCCTTTTCAAAACATGGCCCCTGTTCTATTGGTTGAATTGTGCATGTATGCCTAAATCCAGTAAACATAGGCCCTAGTTATTGAATCATAAATACCAGTAAACATTAACTGTGCAAAAGAGAGAAAAGCCATGTCCATTTTCAACAACGCAAACCTCATAATTCATATTCTCTACATCAATCATTAAGTTTCTGACAATTGAAACTATAAGCTGCCTAGCTACAACTAGCTAACAGTTCACTAATTTCTGCACTATGAAACAATGATGGCTGATAAAAAAATAATGTTTATAACAATGTTTCAGGCTTCCATTTTTGTAAATATCTGGGGGAAACAATATTCCAAACAATCTGATACGTATGATCTACCTGATCACATAGGGAAGGACAGGTTGATGTATAGCTACCAAAAAAGGGATTTTCTCTCGGCCAGGGACTCGACCTACAGGAAAGGCAAACGGAAATCGTAGTTCTCTCATATCAATCACGGGTTAACAGTAGAGGGATGTGCTGGGGTATCGGCTATCAATGTTTGACCTTTCAAAGGGACATTGTCAAACTTTTCCCATATCTCAGCTCATGGAGATCATTTTACATATATACAGTCAAACCTGTCTATAGTGACCGCCAAAGGGAAACACAAAAAGTGGCCGTTGTAGACAGGTGGTCTTTGTAGACAGGTTCCTTTAGAACATGATTCAATGAGAAACCATTTTCAAGGGAAATAACAAATGTGGCCTTTATAGACAGGTGGTCTTTGTAGACAGGTGGTCACTAAAGCAGGTTTGACTGGATATCATTTATTGTTATATTCTGTTGTATTATGAGTATGTCTTACTTATTGTTTATCACTGGACTCTTGGCTGCTTCGGAATAGATTGCCTTAAAGCCCACTGCACTACTTATTGCTACTAGCGCCCTCTATATAGCAAACAATGCCTAATCGGTGACTGTTGGTCCCCCATGGTCCCCTTTTTCTTATGTTAATTGAGAGCTGATTTGATGAGATAACCACCTGTCAGTGACCATGCATGGAGGTCTAATCACTCTGGGCCAAACTAGTGCAGACAAGCTTTATAAGTAATATTTATTTCTATAATAGTATTTAGTAACTATTAAATGTATTTACTTCCTGAAAGGTAATATTCACAGGTACTGCTATGTTTTTACTTCCTGAAAGGTAATATTCAAAGGTATCATTAAAAGGTAATATATCTTACTACTAGTTATTGATTCATATTATTTACTTCCTCACAGGTATTCAAAAATACTATTTACATGTACCTTCCAACTTAACTACAATTCAAAGGTACTATTACATCCTTACCTCTTTACTGTCACTTTCTATCTACTGCATTAAAGGTACTATTTACTTTCATACTAATATTTATCACCTTACAGGCACTACTTTTGAAAACATATGTTGACATATCAGAAATAGGGTATGTACAATTTAAAATCACTTGGGGGATGTGTTCCACCCTCATAGGGCGTATCCAAGACTTGTTAAAAATAGAAATGTATTTTCTAACACCTTTGTACATTGGGATCTTTTTCCTAAGTCATAAAATCTCGGTTTCAACAATTTGCATGATAGTGGTTAAAAATAGATTAACATGAGATTATATAAAAATGATCAGAGAATTTTCAACGAGTAACAATCCAATGAATTTCTAACCTTCAGTACTATGGAATGAAACACTAACAAATATGGAACTGATATGAATACTTATGTAAACAAAGCTGCAAGGAGAAAGATCAATGGAACAATTTGAATAGGTTAAATATGGCTGCATATTCACACAAAAGCAATTTCTTTTTTATCATTTACTCTAAAACTGCCATTTCCAGACTGAAGGTCAATCAAAAACTTCTGGGGCACCTCCCAGCCAAATTTAGGGAGAAACTATCAAAATCAAGAAGAAAGACTACTGCAAATCTGAAATGTTTAAGGCATAACTTTGAAGAAAAGACATTAATGATGGTAAAATCTAGCAGAGTAGAAAATATGTAAGCTGTTGCACAGAAATTTTAGGTAAGATGATCAATTTTATAGCATAGTAGAAAATGCAAATATTGATGAGCATAAATTGTTGGTAACCTGTCAACAGCAATATGTTAAGCAGTTTTGATTATCTTGAAGATTTGCTAGTGGTAACAATACCAGTAGTTTCTATCATCAATAATTAAAACAAAAATGTTTTAACCACATGATTATTAAAAATGTGAACACAGCATTAGGCCGGCCTTCATCAGTTCCGAGTTTGCCAAATAATCCGCTATTTTCAGACTGGGGATATTATCCCGAAGCTCAAAATGCGTCTTCACCAGATCGATACGCTCATCATAAACTAGCTCGGACAGGCGCAAATGAGCCCGCTTTTTCCCAAATGGCTGGATATTTTGGACACAAGACCAAGATTTCTAGGGATATTTTCTCGACCAAACATCCCGCTAATTGCAACTGCGGGCTGATGAAGATGCAAATGAACTGGCTAATTTGCGATGGGGATAGTTAAAATAGCTGGTTATTTGGCAAACTGGAGCTGATGAGGACAGGCCTGATTAAAAGTGTAAACAGCATTGGTAGAAAATGAAACTTGATTTCATGAAGAAGTTTTATTGTTTGCTTCAAGGTGTATACATGTTGTCCTAAGTTTAACTAAACAAACTTGATTCATGATTGTGAGGTCACACACAAGCTTGCTCTATACAATGGTTATGAGAAGTAGTTGATAGTCTAAAATACATACAATATAGACCTAGGCATTGTATATTTCTATACAAAATTTGATGTTTATTTCAACTTTAAGCTAAATCTTGAGTTGATGTACATGTACATGTAGGTAACAACAAAAATAAAGATGAAAGCAATTGCTTTATAGTGTAAAACAAAACTATCCCCCCTCAACAACAAAAGTTGCCCCAAGTAAAAATCAAGATTACAGAAATGTTACACTACAGTTTTAATAATCAAGAATATTTCATGTGGCAAAACAACAGAATCATAATAGACACAACACTAAATTTTGCAATTCACAAAAGTTTCTAGCTGTGGAAATCGCTGTCATTTACAATTCATGAGAGTTTCATGACGCAAAGTTGATTTTACCGTGCAGGACTTTCACAAATTACATTCACTAGCATATTCATATGTGGGACAATACCCACAAACATGCATATATTCTAATGCTCCACACATGGTCACTATAACTCGACTGTTCTTCTTTTATTTCTCCACTGTTATGTATTTTCTACCACTCAACATTGATATCATTAATATGTAATCTTGAGTAGTTTTGTGAACAGGTCTAGATTCATTCATCTTTAATAACAATGAAAGTAATACTGCTAGCCAGTTGTTTCCATAAAGACATTGAACATTTGTTTCAATCAAAGAGTAACTATAAAACAATTATTGTGGTTTCACAATCTATTTTTAAAAGTATGATTGTGGATTTATGATACGAGTCATTAAAAGTACTGCTGACTAATATTTTCCGGTGAAATTGAAAGTTGTAATTAAGCATAAGTTTGTCTTAAACGACCTAAGAACTTGAGGCTCTCAAGCTAAACGGTTTTAAGCTTGTCTGTACCAGGTTTTTTAGAGTTGTTTTCACTTATAGACATGTAAGGGAATTGTCCAGATAAAAATGGCCATAGCATAATAATCAAAATCATTTTTTTGATCTTCATTTGTATTTCCTGGTTATCTTACTGCCTGTAGTACTTTAGATTTGACCGCGTAGGATTGGAATGGTTAACTTACCGTTATGTCAGCTCTCACATCTGTACATCGAGGAAGACTTGCATAGAATAAACCTTCCTTGTTAACCTTTTCTGTCCACCACATCTATACAGTATCATTTGCAATTTTATCTTTGCCTTTTCCTGGCCTGGCGGTTAGCTTGAAATGATACCCAGCCAGGTATTGAACTTTGTACAAGGCATGTTAGTAATTCTCTTTGAAGCAGAACGTCCTCCTTTCTTTAATGAATCTGACCACTTCTAGTGTAAGCTTTTCATTTGGAGAAATGACACCAGTCTGCTCTTGTGATGAGAAATCTTAATGACATTCATGTATTAATCGCTGAATGTTTAGAGATGTAGTTCGAGCGAGACGAGCTGATTCATTTCGTTGAAATGTTGCCAAGATAGGTATGAGGAAATGATGTTTATAAAATTATTTTTGTATCAAACTTCTCTTGTTGAGACAGAAATGACTTTCTCTAACTCAAGTCATGATCTGTATGTGATTGACAGGAAATCATGCACAGTAATTTGAATGCATGATAGCTGACACAGCTTCCATAGTGAATATTTGAGAAAGTTCAAAGATATACTTTCCTAATCAGCAAGTCTCCAAATACATACTAATCATTTCAAAGTTTTGAAAGAAGAAATATCACATTCTGAAGAAATATCCAGCTATTGTTTCAAAATTCCTGTAATTAATCTAAATGTTACAGTCACTCCGTCTTCAAAGATTCTTTGTGAGACCTTGAAAGGTAAGTATATGAGATGGACTAAATGTCAGCAGTATATGCCCACTAGTTCGATTGACTCCAAACTAAACTGACAAAACACACAGCTACTCCAACCTTTCCTTGATTAATCCATTGATTTGGAGTCCCACAAGGTTCCTCGTTTGCTCCTTAAAACCTGTGATGAAGATACCAGCACTAAGATATCAAGATGGACATCCCAAATATGGGATATTTTTCTGCTGGTTCAATCAGCTGCAAATTAAATTCTGAAGGTCTACAAATCTGACAGTTTCCTAAATAATCACTTTCTTCTCCCTTGTTCCTACTAGTTCCTACAGCATCATATTTCCAGTGATGTCGAGTTTATCAATGACCATACCAGATATCACCTGCTCACAACCAGAAGGACATTAATTCATATAATCAAATACAAAGTTAAAGCCCATCTGGCTCTTGACAGATGTTGTCTTTTTGGAGTCCAAAGGGCGTTAAGTCCTGTCATTTAATACAGTCAATGCCCTTCTAGCTCCAAGAAGATGATGAGTTTTGTTCCTCTAGAGGGCTATGAGAGCGGATGCAGGAGAGCATGACCTTTGCTGACCCTTCTTACATAGACACCACCCTCACTTCCTTTCTTAACCCATCAAACACCATTTACATTTACATGTACATCTCATGTTCGATTGAAGGTATAGTTCGTAAAAGGATGGGGTAACTTTGTCTCAGATTCTGAAACAAAATCCTGGATTTAGCTCATGCTGCAATGATAATTACAAACATTTAGGTCAGTCAGGAACCCCATGACTTTTACAAGCCGATCGCCTGTCTGATTATCAAGATATTTATGATTGGGAATAGAAATCAAATTTTGCGTTTTCCTAACGGTTTTCATAACACTACAGTCTATTGGGGAAAACAAGTATGGTAAAATTTGTAACTCAAAGATTTTTTACTTTTTGAGGCACTTCATGATCATTTTAAAGCACAATTTTTTTAGGGCTTCAATATCACACCATATCGAAGACGCTGATAACACGTAGGGCCATGCATCTCAGATTAAACATTGTTAAACGATGCCTTTAAAGATAATGAAGAGAGACTGAGACTTTGAATGTTGCATCATACAATATCACTGTTTTCTTAAAATAGTGATTTTTCTGAAACAGAAACAGTGAAATGTATTCCATGGAAGATATTTCAAATACATTTACCAATCAATAAGATCTTACAACGCAAATTTTGAAAGATTTACAATCAAACATTGCTTGTTAGCAAGGTTAAGTGGAAGAACATCACTTAAATCTAATTTGTAGGGTCCAATTTAGAGACTATCACTATACTCTGCAAAAACTTTGGTGTGAAAGGGGTAAAGTTGTGTATAATGCTAAATTCAACAGTACAGTATATGACATCGGTGGATTTTCAAACATTTCTGCAGAACATGCTAGACTGTGAATAGCTCCATCGCAGGGCATAGCGGAATAACGGACGAACAGCAGCTAACTTTTCTTTTGAGAGCCATCCACCTGCCAATCATAGAAAAATGTTAGTATAAAAGTGGGAGGAGTCTATTACCATAGTTGCTCGCGATTCAATAGTGTGTCAATTTTGTAGAAACCATTCTGTAGAAAATGCTGGACTGGTCCCAGCTTGATGCGCAGGGCATTGCGGAAGAAAGACAGGAAATCGAAAAAAGCACACCCATATCACCTTATGATCGGATATACAGAAACTGTGCTCAACAACTGGACTCCATATCCTCGTATAGTCTCATGATTCAGACAGTTCCCTGGTTCACACTTTAGCACACTTTCCACGCTAAGTCAGGTTTACTGTGTAACACACAATGTCGAGAATTTAGTGTGGACACTGTGAGTCAGGTATACTGTGTATTAAACATACATTGCCAAGAACATACTGTAACAACACTGCCATAGAGTTCAATACTTGCAAAATACTGTGTTTACACTGTTCACAGTGTGGCACACTAGTGTGTAAACAAATTAACAGTGTGTTTGCCAGTATCACCAGTGTGGCCACAGACTGTATACAGTGTACAGTGTACAGTGTAGCACACATTGCCAAGAACATACTGTAACAACACTACCATAAAGACCAATTCATGCAAAATACTGTGTTTCCATGGTTCAGTGTGGTACACTGTGGGTATAAACAAACTAACAGTGTGTATTTACCAGTATCGCCACAGTGTGGTCACAGACTGTCTGATTTGATATACAGAAACTGTGCTCTACAACTGGAGTCCAAATCCTTCTATAGTCTCATAGTTCAAAGGTCACTATGTTGTCCACACTGTGAGTCAAGTATAATGGGTAACACACAATACTGAAAACCTACTGTGACCACACTGCCACAGAGTTTGATACATGTACAACACTGTGATCCCACTTTCCAAATTGTGGTACACTGTGTATATGAACAAAATAACAGTGTACTGTGTTGACAAATTTCACCACAGTGTGGTCACACGTTGAAGGGGCATTTTCGATCACACTTTTCATAATGTATACAACTGTACTTGAAATACTGTCAAACTTCATGAAATACTGTGTGCACACTTTGCACTGTGGTAAACGTACTGTGTTTACAGAGAAAATTACAGTATATAGACAACAGTTATAAAGAGAAGCCTGCATTTGGGACATCTTCATACAATATAAAATGGTGTGTTCATACTGTCCACACTGTGATACACTCTGTCTACTGAATTGCTGTAAATACATGCAATAGTGTGACCATGCATGCACAGACTGTTGGGAAGACGTTCATGAGTCTTGACCATATGAAAATACTGAGTTCCCACACACTTTTTATCCTGTGAAGCAGTGTGCCAACACCGTGGTCACTGCATCACAGTTTAAAACCAGTTTCACCACACTGTTATAACTCCAGACTCTTTTCAGATTATGAGAGATACACAAGATGACATTTAAAAAATGACATAATCTTCATTATCTTTATAAATTTCAAGAGTATCTTTTAGTCTACCAAAGCAACAAGGAAGGAAATGATATCTCTCAGACAATATTCAAGTAATATTAATAGATGCAGACGTAGATGAGAAACCATTCAAATGGTTCAAACACGTCTAGACTATTGTATATGAATGCATGAATCCCTACACTACCCACTTGTTATTTTCCTTTTTCTTTTCACTCATATTTTCACAATTTTACGAACTCCTTGAATTTCCTCCCCTCTATTCCTCTTACCATTAATTTCCCCTCTCTCTCTCTCTCTCTCTGTCTCTCTGTCTCTGTCTCTCTGTCTCTCTCTCTTTCTCTTATTATCTCTCTCTGTCTCTCTGTCTCTGTCTCTCTCTCTTTCTCTTATTATCTCTCTCTGTCACTCTATCTCTCTCTCTCTCACTCTATCTCTCTCTCTCTCTCTCTCTCTCCATCTCTCTCTCTCTCTCTCACCCCATCTCTCTCTCTCTCTCTCTCTCTCTCTCTCTCCATCTCTCCCCTCTCTGTCATCCTTTATCTCTCTTCCTTCACCTCACACACGCAACCATTTTGCTAGAAAATTTCCAATATATATTTGATCAAGCAATTCACTATTCATCCATGTTCATTTCCATCAGGAAATGTAAACATAGGTGAACACATACTCCTCCATTCCACATTTGTAGCCTACAATTTTGAAGCACCTTTACAATTCAACTTCAAGAGGATTAAAAAAAGTAGCTCTTGAAAAGGGGAAACCCCTTAGCGATCACATCATTATTAGTCAATATTGTGACATTTCTTCATTGTGGATCCAAATTGAAAAAAATGTTAGAGTCTGTCTGGATTACTCTGGATGGATGGGCTCACTCTTTAAACATTAAAATTGTGGGTTCCAGAATGGGAATTTAAGGAGCCCCTGGGCATCAGGCACTGAGTTTTGGAAGTAGTTGTATAGTTTGTTTATCAATTTGACTTTGACTACAAATGATAAAATCATTCCTGAAGGGACAATAGTAAGGAATTTCACACTCATTTCAAAACCATATAATATCTAACTAAACCAAATTTCACAAGCTGTTCAGACTCATTTTATGCTACAAAACAATCAAGTCACATGACCACAACATTTACTTTTTATAATATATGCAAAAGTTCCATGTTATTAATATATCTGGTTTTACAGTGAAAGATATCATCATCTACTGGACTAATTTATGAGAATACCACAACACTTTCACCATCCAAAATTGTGCTTGTCCCTTATTGGGGGGGGGGGGGGGCTAATTTTTCAACATTTAATTTCAAAAGTAAAATAGTACCTTTAACTTTTATCATTCCAAGAGCCCATTGAAGGCAGATTATTATTGTGCTCACTGCAACACAACAATATAAGCACTCAAAATGAATAAATCTTGGTGAAAATTTATGAAAAGGGATTCCAAAACCCAGTGCTCAAGCATTGTAAAGGTAGGCTGGTACACAATATAGGTCAGCAAACCGCAAAGGTCATTCAATGCCATTCCCTGTAAGAATGGCCACTGGACAAGCCTACAGGTTTGTCTGTGAATAATGGTAACGTGTCGAAATGTACGAAATATGCTCCAGCTCCACAGCTCCTTTTACCAGAAGAATATCTGAATTTAACCCTGGATATTGTATAATTTATATCACTTGAACAAACTCTGATACTAAGAACTCCATTGCACCCTAACCCTAATAATTATTGAATTAAGGAGTTGACATTTGGCCTTCTATAAATCAGTGTAGTGGAGCCAGGTTAAGCGTTCGATAACATGGGCCTATGATATCATTATTATGTCTTAAAGCGGATATTTCAATAGTTGAAACTTGAGAGCATTTTGTGTTTCCTCACCCCAAAGAATAAGTGTAGGTATTCTGCCCTTTGATGTACAATATTTTTTTCAAAATGTTTGAGATTTATAAATGAAGATATTATTGGCATGACGTGATGCCTTTTAGCATGACATAGGCGAAGCCATTTTCTTGAAAATGTGACGTACCAGTTGAAGTTGTGTACGATGCACCAAGGTTTAGTTGGAAAGACTTTTTATATCAATAACAAAACCTATACTTTTCAATGAGGAAAAGTCATTGCTGAGGAAAATATATAACAGGGGAACAGTCTTTTACTTTTTATTGTTCATTTATGTTCAATATCTTGTTATTGTTTGTTGTAACAGGGCTTCGATTACAAGCAGATTTCTGCTTCTAAGGGGTCATAACCATTATATTGTATATTGTATATTTTTATTGTAAATTGTTTTATACTGGTTGAATAAATTCAAATCCAAATCCAATTCAACAATTGTAACTAATTCATTTTAAAATACTCAAATAAAGCAGTCAACAAATCTATTTCATTTTAATATGAGAAACCATCACCCCACAAAACAACCAACTTATTTATGCAATTTGCGTTCTGGCAATTGTAGTACAAAGGATAATAGCAGGTGAATGAAATGCTTCTTTACCACTAACACCTGGGAAGGAAGCATCCATAAATTTGAATACATTTGCTAGATAAACACAAGTTCACATAGTATGTCACGTTATCAAGAAAATGGGGATGCCCATGTCATGCTGAGAAACTGTACATTATTCTTGCTCTATGTCTCTCTCATGCACTTTCGTGGGGAATATTGAAGAATAACGGGCAAGAATATAATAAATGTCTCACAATTATTTCTTGGGCTGAGGTTCCCTTTAACTACATTCGCAAGCATCTCACTCAGTATAGGGCCTGCATGCATGGACCCAGATTCTGATTTTCTCACCGATTCCCATCGGATTATAAATACAAGCCCACAAGCAAAACAAGGGTGGCTTTAGGACATACTTCCACCTGTAAATCAACACTTGAGCAAAAGCCGAGATATGAATGTGAAAATAATATCATGGAGCGTTCAAACATCAACAAGTATTCACACGCTAAATTACCTAGAAAGGCTGCATTCATATCACCCCACTTTAATAGGGATTAATAATAATAACAATTAGATTATATGGCACCTTTTCCAGATACTGATTCTATGAAACATACTCTAGCAACAATTTGACAGTTGAGAGCAAGAAATGTTTAAGTCTAGGACTTAATGTCCTTCTGGCTGTCAGCAAACTAATTGGTCCGTGGGAATTTTCTTATACTTATCAAAGTCCTAACTTTAACCAATAACTACATCTTATCCTATCCCTAACCATGAACATAAACCTAACCTAAATCCCCAGTGCCAACCCTTATCCTAACTTTAATATGTATGACTATAAATATTAAAAAAACAGGAAATGTCACAGGAGTGAATGTCAGATCATCTTAATAGCAAATAGGACCACATACACTCTTTTCACCATTGAAAATGATTTGTTTTACTTCCATTTCATTTTTTGTTAATGAAAAATTTGATTGAACAATCTAGAAATCTTCTTTAGATATTAAATTCTTGAAATAAAACTCTGAAAGATGTAACATGCCTTACTAACAAAGTGAAATGAATATATTCTTCTCTTTAATGAAGTAAAACATGGTTCTCACAAAGATATCTATCCACATCATTCATAGTCCAACGTTCGTAATGATGAAATGTGATTGAACAACATTACCAGCTGGAGAGTGGTAACACACCCCTTATAAGAGGTAGGCCACCCTATGCCCTATACCATGGTGGGTTTCCATTACAGTCAAAGGTTGAGTTCGTACACACGACCAGGGTCAAGGGAACTAGCCCCAAGTGTATAGTTAGTCTCAACACTCAGGCTCTATGCAGACTCGAGTAGTAGTGATATTGTCTGCCCAAACGGGGTTAGTGGGTTACTCTAGATTGGTAAACTCCAATCATTGAATAACATCACATTTTATTGATACAATATTAAGCATGATTCTAATTGAATATAAATGTATTCAGTGTACAATTGTGAGAAACTGATACAATATTACAGAATCCTACCAAATATAAATGCAAACATTTCTTCACGCTGAATAGGTGAACTGCCTATTCTTCCTTCGACATCAAATTTCATACCAGAATGATGCATTAAGATTTATCTCTAATACACATTCAAAGAGCGTGCTTATTTACACATGTTCTTTGAGCTATACAAGGCTGGAATCACTAGCACGTGACGATATCAAACTGATAATCCTTTTTTTATATTATTCAGAGGTTTAGAATTTTAACAATGTCTTCAGCCTTACAATTGAGTGACCCTATTCAGCTTAAATTACCTTTCTCACGACTTTCATATTGGACTTTGTAACCCAAACTAAATTTGTTGATCTTCTATTCTTACGAAAGCTTTATACCGAGTATCGCGAACAAGAAGGTATGCCGTGTGTGCAGCTGTACTGTATATCACAGACAGTAAATAGAAATGCAATACTAATAATATGTGAGCTTTAACTAACTGTGGACATATGTACATGTATACTTGTATTTGACCATTACAACAACAAAATTGTAATAGTAGGGTATGTATTTAATGTATAATACCTCCAACAGTATCCCCTCTCTATCTCTCTTTCCTAAATTTATATAAAAATATGTACATAGTATGGGGTAAAATAATAAGCTATTCACTAGAAAAAAAATTTAAGTTGCAAAATTATGTGCGTGTCTGTTGCAACGACTGACCATTCTGACAATTCGTTCCTGTTTTCACGAAGTGACGCTAGTGAGGAAAATCTGCATGCAAATTGTATGTGATTTTCATTCACTACCGTCACTTCGTGAAAATAGGGACAAATTGGTTGGTAAAACTTAAAAGGGGTCTGTGTTTCAAGCCTATATCCTACAGAAGTATATCCCTTTAATCTTTCAGCGTTTGTAATATTAATCATGGATTCAGAAGGGACACAACAAACATAAATATTATGGAAATAATCTGTAAGTTATGACATTTTTTGGACACATGGGTGTAATAATAATATAAATTGACTATTTTAACAAATTATGCAATAGGGGTCTGAGTTTTAAGGCTACACCCCACAGGAACAGTTTCCCCTCTATCTTTCAAGCGGTTATGATGATCCATAGAGAATCAAAAGGGTTGTAACATAATCACCCCTAACCATTCAATGACAACTTTAATCTATTTTTCACCCCATTGATGTAATTATTGGCACACACTTACACACACCACCAAGGTGAATACATCACAGAGGCTGGCTGGCTTTTTGAAGTTGGACGACATGTAGATCGACAGTGTGTTGCCCATATCGACCACACCGCTTCTTTTTGCCATCGACATAATTTGATCAAAATGTGCAATTTACATGCATGTGTATGTAGGTGTGAATAAATATTATAGAGCTGTTATCCAGGCATACACCAATATTAGCACTTCGTGGTCGTGTTGGTGATTCATCACGGCTTTTAATAAACATTTCATTCAAATGCGTGGTGGTAATCAAACACCAATCAATTAAAGGAATTTACAATAATTCATCCGATTGGTTTATTTTACCACAAAACACACATTTATTGTGTAACAAGAATGTGGATTTGCCCAAGTTCGCAAGTTTTCTATATTACATACCCCCGGTAGTCTAACAGTGGCCGACATAGATGTCAGCAGATATCATTATGATTTTTTTTCCATCAACAACAAATCTTTTTTTCTTACAAATAAAGATAATTAAATAATAGCTTTGAAGATCCTGTCATGTACCTAAATAGCAAATATCAAAATATAAAATAAAATCTATTGGAATGTTTTGTGCCAAAATGATTGTTTATTAAATGATATTGATAATGCTGTTAAATTAAAAGAGACCTTCAATACATTTGTTCACTTTGAAATTAAATAACTCTTTGCCAAACAAAAGCAAAAGTGAAAAGAAAAGCTTCTAACATCAAGGAGGAAATATTCACGAGATATTTGCTTGGAAATACTTTTCAACATTCCAGAATAAGTATAAATATGTTTTTTTCAATTCCCTTTCTCCTTTTCATGAGTACAAGAAAGCACTCCATATATTCAGTGCAGTCAAATTACTACCCTTTCCAAGCAAGCTCCAGGGGATTTTTCATTTTTCTTATTTACACTCTCACCGCAAAAACAAACACATCTTTCTGGCTCATTCTACCATGTACTACAAAATCTCACCCCTGAGGTCAAGGCACTTTCCAGCAATATTCTGTGATCTGAGGCCGATTTTCACAACAGACTTCAAACAGACTCCCAAAATTATGATATTCATGGACCAAAATATCAACGGTCACTGATGTATGGTGGACATTGAGTTACTGTCACTTGGGGCATTTGTTTTGAGTTGTTATGAGGTGGTCTGAGGTGAGGTGAAGAATGATCTAAGCCCATTCCAACAAAACAAAAAACAAACATTACATGCTTGGACTATAAAAGTTTCTTCACTAGGCCTGTCCTCATCAGCTCGAGTTTGCCAAATAACCCGCTATTTCAATGATCCCGATCGCAAATTAACCAGTTAATTTGCGTCTTCATCAGCCCGCAGTTGCAATTAGTGGGATATTTGGTTGAGAAAATATCCCAAGAAATATTGGTCTTGTTTCCAAAATATCCCGCTATTTGGGAAATTAAAATTTTCCACTCAGAACTTCACATCAGATTTGAAAGCAGGGTATTCTACAGACAATATTTTAGATTTAGGTATACTGCCACCAGCTGCTCATACAATGTCCCGTGATGATACTTGGGTACAGAAACCGGAAATCGCTCTTTGTACTTCACTGAGAAAATACATTGTAGCAGTGGTAGCGATGTCGGTGAAAAAAGCTGCCTTTACAGCTCATAAAATTTAAGGGGTTTTACCGTAATAAAGTGGTCATATATTTCTGATTTTAGTGTTAAATTGATTCTTCTTGGAGTATCAAATTCCACCGGGTCAAAAAAAAATCAAATATTTGAGATTATTGCCTTCACTGTGATATAACAAGTGTTTCAATTGGTTGAGAAAACCACCGTACTTTTGAAGATGAAAAAGTGACCAATGATGATCATCGATCGATATTCTGTTCTTTGGCCAGAGTTCCCATTCAAAACTCTTTGAAACACTGACCATATCTTATATAGTAACGAATGAACTCCCCTCTGTGCTTGAATAACATGTTAAGTTAATTACCCTTTTCTGTGATTGCAACCCAGTCCTTTTATGGTCAATCGCACAAATACACAGGGTTTGGGTCAATTCGATTTAATAATCCCAATGCATTGCCTCCCAGTGAACGCATATAACACATAATCTAAAGAGTTAAGTGAAAATAAATCAGGGGTCATTAAATTCATAAGCTTTGTACTTACTCTTCAGAGACACCAGGTAGGACAGCGCAATGTCCGCTGCACTTGTCTTGAGCAGTCTGATCGCAGCTATGTCTTCTACCCTTGGGGGGCACGGGCGGTGGCGTCGACGGCTCTTCATGGACGATGGTCACATTATGATTGAAATTGTATGATCCAGACATGATTTTAATCCCTCATAAATCCATCCGATAAGGATCAAAATGATCCAAGTTTAATCTGATCCCGATTGTTTCAACAGGGAACTCAAGCCTTTTTGTGAGAAAGCTCTCCAAAAGAGAAGACTGCTTGTTGCTTCAGTAATTATTCAGTGATTCAAATGCAGATATCACGATGAGGATCAAAATGATCCAAGTTTAATCTGGTCCTGATTGTTTCAACAGGGAACTCTGGCCTTTTTGTGAGATAGCTCTCCAAAAGAGAAGACTGCTTGTTGCTTCAGTAATTATTCAGTGATTCAAATGCAGATATCACGATGAGGATCAAAATGATCCAAGTTTAATCTGGTCCAGATTGTTTCAACAGGGACTCAAACTTTTTTTGTGAGATAGCTTTCCAAAGAGAAGACACTGCTTGTTGCTTCAGCAATTATTCAGTGATTCAAATACAGATGTCACAATTCAAGTAACAAATGTTTTCAAAGAATCAACACTCATCGATGCAAAAGTCACATTTATTCCAAGCAAGGAGCATCCTTCAACCCCTCAAGTTGACCAACATAATACAGTATTATCCAATCGATCATTCATTCCTGGCAATTACACACAAAGTAAATGTATATGTACTTGTAACACTTAATACCTTTTCAACAAGAGAAATGGGTATACTTGAAGCTGCTCTTTCAATGCATGTATATATTCTATTGATTCAGTTTTTGTTTCAGTCCCATTGCCTATGATACATTGTGTCCAAATTTAGCTCCTTCAGAAAGTAGAACCTCGTATATCCACAGTGCTTCAGATCAGCTGTATTTCAAAGTGAACAACTCCAAGATCAACATGTTGATTAGAACTAAAATGATATCATTTATCGATAGTTTTGAATCCTCCCGTTTCCAAATTCCCCTAATAAACATGCAGTTGCAGGATGTCGGCGTTCTATGTCGATTGAGATCCGTTTCGGCACTCCACAACCAGTGAATTACAGCGATCTGGTTCAATAACTTTGTTTGACAAGTTTTGCAATAGTCCTACACAAGTGGTTCTGTGACATCTAGTCATGACCATCAAAAATACATGGCGGTGGTATTCCTTGCACTTTCTGGCATTCTAACAGGGGTGCTACACTACAAAAGCATCGCCCACCTAACAAAATACAGAGGTATGTCCTCAAAAGCTTAAAAAAGACTGTGTATTGTGCAACCACATATTAAGCCTGCCCCGGATCTTGCTGAGTGAGTGGCAGAAATATGGAGACACCTAGTATTTCTCTCTCTCTCTCTCTCTCTCTTTCTCTCTCTCTTTCTCTCAATCTTTCCCTCTCTCTCTCTCTCTTTCTCTCAAGCTCTCTCTGTAATTTATGAAGTTGAAGAGCAAACTATCTCTCTCTCTCTCTATCTATCTCTCTCTCCATATCTCTCTTTCTCTCTCTCTCTCTCTCTCTCTCTCTCTCTCTCTCTCTCTCTCTCTCTCTCCTTTATGAAGTTGAAGAGCAAACTATATCCACACTTCAGTGCATGACAATGGCGGCATTGACCATCAAAACCAGTAATGATAAATTCAGTTTTTTTAATGAAACAAAAATACAAAGTCAATATGGCCTGAATTTACAGCAAGAGAATGAGGAAGAGAATCAAACTGCAATTTCAAATGACAAAACCCATGTAAATAGAGTACTAGTAATGGGTATAATTTAGAATCATTTTGTAAACACAGGTACAAGTACGTTATTGATGAGTGTAAGAGGAAGTTCTCATGGTAAAATTTAAAGCTAACCCCGATGTCTGGTATAAATAGAAACAGGATATCTGGCTGAAGGGATGGTACAAATCAACAGTGACTATTTTAAATATATTTACAACAGATTTTTGATAAATATGACTTAAAATGATGGTTTTAGTAGTAGTGGTGGATATTTTACCTGACTGCTAAGAAAGCATAAACGCTTGTTAGTATAAAGTAACCAGAGGACCATGGCTTTAGTTCCTCTTCAAGGGACCCTTTATGTCCTCTCCGGGGGATTTAAATTGCATTTTTAGTGAGGTTAAATCAGTTGAGATTAAATCACAAATCCTGGCCTGCTAAAAGTAATCTAGTATAACCTGTTATATAAGAGATAAATTGTATGGAAAAGTATAATGCAAATCTGCTGCAAATCTGCTGCAAATCTGCTGCAAATCTGCTGCAAATCTGCTGCAAATCTGCTGCAAATCAGATTCACTGAAAAAGCTTTACCCCCCCCCCCCCCCCCTCTCTCTCTCTCTCTCTCTCACTCTCTTTTCTCTGCCTTTCTCTGTCTCTCTTTCTCCTTTTTTCTCTCTCCGTCTCTCTCTCTCTCTCTCTCTCTCTCTCTCTCTCTCTCTCTCTCTCTCTCCATGTTTCTGTTTCAATAAAAAGTACACACTAAAGGCACAAAGTGAATGCCAATGAAGGCAGTTGCTATGGAAACTGTGGACAACATCTTACCAATAACCATCAAAATTTGGACAATTTCCAATAATTACAAGGAAATATTGATCCACAATACAGAGACCAGTTCACAAATTAATGGATGGTGTTTGCCTCATATAAAACTCTTTTGAATGTACTGTACATGAACAGATAGTCAGATACATGTTATAAGGTGTAATATTTCATTAATAGACAGACTATATCGTCCTTGTTTTCACGAAGTGACGGTAGTGAGGAAAATCGTAACGCAAAGTGAATGCAATTTTTTTTCACTACCGTCACTTCGTGAAAACAGCGACGATATGTTGTATACGAACACTATAGCTATGCAAGATCAGTCTCTCCCAAGATAGGATAATTAGATACAGCCATTACAGAAAAACAGAATTTATGATACACTTTAATGAATGCTTTAGATTTCATCAATTAACAAAGTTTCCTGAGCAATAAACTACTTTTCAAAGAAGACATAATGTCAAGTAAAAAAAACAGTTGTAATAACACTGAGCATTAAAAAAGAAAACATTATCATGGCACATTATATGTTAAGTAAACAAGACTGATAGCTTGACATATGACAAGGGATATCTTGTTATGAAAATAATATAAGGAAATAATTTATTTATTTTATCACTTTCCTACCCTACAGTCATCTTTATCAGTGTGCATTTTCCCTTTCCTGCCTAATAATCTTCAAACTAGGTACTGTTTTCTTTGCCATGTTTGTCTTAGGACTTGGTAGACTGTTTTCTACGTTTCCAACAATTGTACAGGTTAATGTTTCGCAGTAAAGATGTAGATTTAGGTATTGTTGAACTGACTTTAATTCCATCCATATTCAGACAGTTAAAGGTATCTTTTTTCGATGATTAAAGGAAAAAAAATAAGCATACATAATAACCCTCTTAAGATGCTTTAAAGGTACTATGTCCCATTTGCAGGCCCAAAAAATGAAAAGGTTAATTTCCAATGGCATTTGAAAGATAATACTAATTTAGAACTCCCCTTAAAAAACGGGAGCTTGAAAATGACGTTAAGTTGGAAAATAACAACTATTAGTTGTCAAATCGACTTAGGAGCTATAGAGCCAATAAGTAATAGTCTTGATTTTCAGACCATTGTACCGCATGGTTGTACGTTTTATGCTGCGCAAAGATTCAATCAGTTTAATTTTGGCCATTACAAGAAGTAGGTTATTGATGTAGACAAATGCTCATGTACCCTTATACAGCACATTTGATGTATGTTATTACCAAAGAAGGAAAAAAGCCAGTCACTCAATAGTGTCTGACAGTGAAGTCTAGCAAGTAAACGTGTTTCCTTGCATAATTTGAATATTCGGACACTGCTAACGTTTAAATTTCACAGATAGGACATACATGACATATTCATAATTCCTGCAAAGTTCTACAGCATTTGATGTTGGCTGCAAAAGGGACATAGTATCTTTAACAGGCACACTGTGTGGGAGAGTTCCAGGGAAAATGATTTTCATTTAGTGTAATAAACAAGAGCTTTGTCTCTTTTGAATTTTGAAAAGTTATCATCTACACCTGAATAACAGTTGAAAGTATTTAGTTTTTATTCTGGTAATCCTGCAGTCAGAACAAACTTTGGATTTATTTATTTTTCACTGTCTCCATAATTATTCTGAGTAGTGTCTTTAAAATCTGCCAAAGTGAGACATATTAGATTATCTTTCCAACATAGTTTTGACTTTGTGGGAGGCGGTCTGAAAGTTTGTTGACCTCTACCACCCTCATCACATCCTCTGATAACAAAAGGTGGTGACTTCCCTGAACATAGTCTGACTTCTAGCAGAATGATTTTGGACTCCCCTCAAGGTAAAAGGGGAAGTCCACCCTGATATTAAGTTGGTTTTTATAGATGCAGGAAAATGAGAGAAACGGGTCAGTGAAAAATGAAGCAAAAACTGATTAAAAACAAGAAAATTGTGATTTTTTTTAAAAAACTTGCCACCAAACAAACTCATAGTGGCAATACTGTGACGTATCTTGAGAGCACAATTCCTATTTGCTCTGAACAGAAAATTGTGTAAACTTTCATTTTCTTAGTTATTGATGACAGAATAGATTTGTGCCACACAAGGGTTGTATAAAAAAATATTTGCATTAATTATATTTAGGGTGAATGTATGATCGTCAATTTTCAGGGAAAATAAAATACTAAATACTCTCTTGCTCTATCTCCTCCCCTCTCCCTCTTTCCTTCCTCCCCTTTCAGAGGCAGAAGAATATGGTCCTTCTCTCAAAATCTTAATTGATTTTCCAAGAAACTGTCTGTTGAGAACGTCAATGCATAGAGTCAACATTCTTCTGGCTCTTTTAAAGCCCCACTGCACTACTTATAGCTACATGTACTTGCGCCCTCTATATAGCAAACAATGCCTAATCGGTGACCATTGGTCCCCCATGAACCTCTTTTTCTTATGTTAATCGAGAGCTGATTTGATGAAATAACCAACTGTCAGTGACCTTGCAGGGTGGTCTAATCCCTCCTGTAAACTAGTACAGATGGGCTTTAACATATTGAATATTCTCCAAGAGATACAGTACAGGTTCAAGAAGACAGTCTAGTAATACTTTCAGATAATAAATGACTGCTCTTCAGTAGCTCCTTGATAGAACTAAGAAAAGCAACTCCTAAAGTGAATACTGCTATAGTATAGCCTAATGTAGTAGGTGCCTTTATTTGGTGACCGACAATTACAAGTCTGGATGTAGTGAGTAGAGACTAGACTAATCTAGAGTAGCCGGTATCAGACTCCAACTTGATTAAATAATTGATGTCATTTAAGATGATGAGTGAATGTATCTACCATTCTCACTATATAGCTTCTCTGTGTGCCAGGCAAGCCAAGCCAAAAATGCTTGGCGCTGAGACATTAATTTATCACAAGCTTGGAGCATCTCAGATCTTAAAGCAACACACTCCTCCGTTTCCAAGTGCGTTGCATCATAATTGGTTAACACAAATTTGGTTGATAGCTCAAGCTATCATTCATGTGTGTATATTTACTGGGGGTGTTTCACAAAGATCCTAAGTCAAACTTAACTCTAAGTTAGACTTAAAAGTTATGGAGAGCCATTTGTAGCCTTAAAATAAAATATAATTCAAAAGTGAAAATTCAAGTGTTTTAGACTTTTTATAAATTCCACATCAAGAACATGACATCTCCTTGTTAATAGAAAATATGAATGATTTGAATCAACATTTTATGCCATTTAAAAACAACTTTTACAAAATATTTTCATAGGTGCTAACGGCTTTCCATAATTGTTAAGTCCAACTTAGGGATAAGTTCAACTTAGGATCTTTGTGAAACACCCCCAGGTCTCTCAGAGAAACTGTGACCCACCGGAAACTTACCCCCGGTTGCCTTCAAACATTGAGGGGGAGGGAGAATTTAATTTTGTCTCATAATTGAAACATGACCTTTCAAACAGATGAGTGCTACCCTGATCAAATGCTGCTTTATTCTACTAATCAAGTTAAGTCTACATAACAAATATCTTAATTAACGTTGTCTTTTTTCAGGCACCAACAATGTTACATATAGGAAGTCCTTCTCCTCCCCACATCTATCTACATTCTAACTTCACTCTTTCCTTTTTATCATCCTATTTTCTTCTCTTCTCTTTCTTAAGAAAGGGAATATTATGGGACATCCCCCAAATATGTTTAGGCATGTCAGACTTCCCCTTACACTGCTTAATTCCAGTATGCCAAAAAGGAAGACGGCTTAAGCTATTACCCCTAGCGAACTTTAGATTAGTTGATGAAATAGCCCATTATTTGTTCATTCAGTGAGTTAATTCCTAAGTAGAGATGCACTCAACTATATCATGGATGTGCATGGTCTGCAGCACATGTACATTCCTCTTGCGATTTCTGTTTTTGTATATAATAATAATAATAATCTTGTAAAGTCCACTCCAAATTTTATTCAGTTAAACCAAAAATGGAAATTCTTTTTGCCCAATTGATCATGAGCCCGGCAGCCACTGAGCAGCACCAGATCGATGTTGCTCTATCCCTTATTGTTGGACGCCAAACAAGGTAGCAGCAACTAACGTCTTTTAACGTCTTTCGGTATGACGCGGCCGGGGTTCGGACCCACGACCTCCCGGTTGTGAGGTGGACGCTCTACTAACTGAGCCAACACACATTCTTCCAAAGTGATTTGGAAAATGTTTTGAAGCTTAAGCTCCAGCAACTTTAATCAGTGTACAGTGCATTTCAAAGAATGTTCCTACAAGTTATCCCCTTGTGACATCCGAGTTCAACATAGCAAATGAAGATTGTCTTGCTATAGGATGTTATGCTGTACGTTGCAGGGATTTGAACCCTGTACCTTGAGATCCATACATAGATTGGTGACATACTTAAATGACCACAAGCAACACCTGTAGGCTTTACCACTAGACCTCTACGCAGTTTGGTCTGATATCTTCAGTTCAAGATTTATCATGCTTAGTCTAGCTGCCTGCAGACACAGACTCTGATTTGACATTTGAACACAAATCCATAAAGTCTTGAGACAAGCCTAACTCTGTCAGGAACAGCCACAGTACAAAGCCTATGAGGTGCAAATAGACCATGCAGTCTACATAGTCTCACAAATGACACACTTTGTTCCCTTACCATAACTGACAAGGGTCTGTGCATTTAAACTACCTCTAATGAAGATGCACTGGCAAAAAAAAGTAGAGCTGACATGTTTATTGTCCAAGAGGGACTTGAACAGTGCGCTCTCAGGAAACTTGTATCCCATTGGTTGAATGACCCCCTGACTCAAACATAATAAAGACTGTACTCATTTCTCCCATGAAAAGTGCAATGTCAAGGATATGGACCTTATCTTGAAAAACAGACCTCAGCTCATTTCTGCTGATGTCATGGTTTGACAAATTAAAACACATTTCATTCATTCATTAGCTTTTCTTTCTGTTTTATTGGGTTTTCAATATTTCTGCCAGAGTCTGGATTTTTTAATTCCCTCCCTCCCTCCCTCCCTCCCTCCCTCCCTTCCTCCCTCCCTCCCTCCCCCTTCCTCCCTCCCTCTCCCTCTCCCTCTCCCTCTCCCTCTCCCTCTCCCTCTCCCTCTCTCTCTCTCTCTCTCTCTCTCTCTCTCTCTCTCACTTTCTCTCTCGTTCTCCGTTACTATGGCAACATGTTACATAAAAGCACATATTCTACTTCATAAGAACTCTCCCTCATCAAATTTTAAAATGATTAACTTCTCATCAATCATCAGCAGCAGTTAAAAGCAGAAAGAAAAAAAAAAGGATAAAAATGCTGAATATTTTATGAAAATGAAAATGTCAGTGACTTACTCTGAGGAGATATTTCCTTCGTCCGTAGAATCTCTGTCGTGATCGGTGACCCGTATCTTAGGGGCGGAGTAGCACGAGACACTCCTTCCAATCTTACTGTGGTTGTTGGTATCTGTGGGAGGGGAGAGAGAAAGGTTAAGAGTATGATAGAATGAAAAATTAGCTGGTCGTATATGAAAATATTATCAAGTTCTCTTTTTTTCTGAAGTGCCTTATTCCTCGGGGCACTACTCAATAAACATTATGGATAGCATATTATTATAGGTCCTCTAAAAAGAATAGACCCTCCTGAGACATGAATTTTTGAAGATTTTCTTTTTTTTTAGTCATTTTATATAGTAGTCCGGCACTACATCACATTGACATTACCGCTTCAGCCAATTTGAATTGCCAATACGTACAGTGATTACAACTTTCAAAATATTTATAACTTTCTCATATTTAGTCAGATTTAATTGATACTTTCACCAGTCTGTTTCTCTGATTGTTCTGATTATTTTAGAGTAGTTGTCTATTAAGAATAGATTTCCCTTGAATCATTTTCAAGAAAAATCCCCCCAAAATGGTAACATTTCTTTCTCAGTAGTTCACCATCTTCATCAGATATTAAAGTGAAGAAGTGTTACCATTCATGCAGCATCACTAATATACACAGATGCATGGTGTTCACATGGCATGCGCATGCATATTTAAAGAAAGAAAAGAAAAGAAAATGCTTGAACTGGTGCAAACAAATTTGATCAGTTATCAACGAAATAACATAATAACTGAGAAATCTACAAATTAATCAATACTGAAAACAGACAAAAAAGGATTCCTTTTATGCAAAATAGGATTACATACACTATTACTGCCAACTGCAAAACAAATCGCTAACAAAAACAAAAAAAACAAGAAACTGCATGCACATCCAGTGTCAAGCCAAGCAAGCACACACGTGATGAAACGTCAGGTCTCTCGAGTCACCGATTTGGAATCAGTCTGCAAAAGATGCTTGTAACATAACAAATACTCAAGTATGAATGGTCCTTTTCTAAAACAAACAGAAAAATCACAAAATACAAACCACCCAAGGTATATCTAGCTTACGTTCCAAAAGTTAAGTCAATCACGCATGCAAAAGATGATGCGCGAGGCTTCAGCGTCACTTTGAGGAATATTTTACGCTTGATCGGTACACATGTACCTCAAGGGGAACTGTTCCATGAAAAACGGGGTAAGGGCAGCTCGGTAATGATCATGATAGAAAAAAATGGCAGACTATCAGCTGCAGGGGAAAGTCTGAAGTTGGCAAAAACAATGTTTGCCCTTTCACTTTTTGCACCTGTAAATTATCAACATTTAGCATTGGAACCCACTCACAGTCATGGGTCATGTTATTGTTTCAGGAATGTGGCGGATAAGAAATCATGTTCAGAAATTACATTGTAGAAGGAAAAAATGTGTGTAACGAAAGAAGATATAGAAAATTCATTTGGGCATGGGGTGGGTTTCTAAGGTGATGATGATCATAACGGTGGTGATGATGATTGTGGTGGTGATGATGATTGTGGTGGTGATGATGATTGTGGTGGTGATGATGATTGTGGTGGTGATGATGATGATGATCGTGGTGGTGATGATGATGATGATTGTGGTGGTGATGATGATGATTGTAGTGGTGATGACGATGTCGGTGATGATGGTGGTGGAGGTGCTGATGTTGGTGATGTCAGTGATGATGATGATGAGGAGGAAGATGATGATGGCAGTAATAATATTAATACTATCCTCTCTTTTAAGACAAAATGCATGGAAAATAAAGCAGGAACAATGACACACATTTTTAAATAGGCCTGCATAGATACATTACATTTACATACATACATGTACATACATGTACAAGCGTGGAACTCTGGACCAAAAAAATTATCAGAGAAGGAAATAGAAACAATGGTACCTCAAAATATGAGTAAGATAAGCACTTGAAAAAACCACAACATTGTTGGCTGCAAGCCCGAAGGACATTAAGTACATGTAGTATTAAATAACAGAGCAAGGGTGACTCCAGGATTTTGTAAAGGGGGGGGGGCATGATTTTCTGACGGGCAAAAGATTTTGAAAAAGAGTTTTCACATTTTTTTTTCAGATGCTTTTGCTCATAAAAGCAGGGATCTATTAAAGGGGTTGGGGTCCACCCCCCCCCCCCTCCCCCTCCGGTCAAAATTTGCTCTCTAAAAGCCCAGCCAGAATAGGATTGACAATATTGAGAAACAGTTTCTATTGGTAGCCCAATCAGCTCTATATTGGTAGTCAAAAGTTATATCATTGAAGGTTAACAATGATATTACGAAACTGAAAGTTACTTTATATATGAATTATATAAAGTAAATATTATTGATAAGTCAATAACATCAACAAAAGATCATAGTGTTCATAGCTTCATGCAAACTAATGAGGAAAGATACAAGCAAATTTAACTCAATTAGGGTCAAATTTCTCTTCATGTAGTACCAAACGTAATTGAGGGATTCAAAATATAATTGGGTTAGACAAAATTGGTTTGAAAAACAATAAACACTACACAGCACGTTGGTAAATAATCAATTTGGTATCCCATCTCAATGGGCTCTGCAGGGCAACAATGAACATTTCACAACAAAATATACCATTTTGTACATTAAACATCAAGTTTACCTGTATTTCGATGTGACAATTACAATATTAAACTCCTTCTGATGGCTATGTGAAAAGATGGGGGAAATTAACAGTTAGAAAAATATATACCTAAATAAAAATTATGATGGTAAAACTCTTGAAATCATGTAATACAATTTATACATATGTTGTCATAATTAAGAAGAAAATATTTAAAGCAAATGACTGTCATGAATGTAATAAATGCAAAATGAAAGTGACATTGTATGATTATACACCTGTACATGGATGTAGAGTTAGGAATAGGTTCTACCAAGAGGAGAAGGTGCACATAATACTTGTATGGGGGGGGGGGTATCACAGCTTTACAGAATATATCCAGTTTTCTTATGTAGCAGCCAGCCAGCCACCAATTTGTTATAATGAGCCCAATAGATTCCATCATTTTAAAAAGAGAACGCTATAAAAAAATCTTTTGTGTGTATGTGTGTTCTGATACAAAGACTTCTGGCTTTGGAAGTCATAAAAAAATTCTGGAAAACTCAACTAGAGCTTAGGTAAACACATAACAAACACAAACAACAATGCTCACAATCACCCCTTGAAAATTCAACTTTTACCATAAACCTACCGGTACTTTAAAAGAGATCAAGAGAACAGAAACATGATATCTGATATCTGATAACTGATAATCGATAGTGTTTGCTAGTACAGGTAAATGTTGTTTAATTTCATGAAAAGAATCTCTAACTTTTACTATAAATTTACTTTTAAAGATATTAAGAGAACAAAAACATGATATCTGATATCTGATAATCGATAGTGTTTGCTTCAGGTAAATGGTGTTGGATTTCATGAAAATAATCCAGTTGGCTTGAATGTCATAAAATCTTCTCTACACGACTTGAGCAATCTAGCTGGAGGCTTTTACAACAGCTCCCTCTGTAGTCAAATACTTTGTATTTGTACTGAATAATGTATTATGGATGGTTTTAAGGAAACTCTGCTTTCATTCCTTATGTTTTCAATTCAAATCAATTTAAATTTTTTTTCCATTAAAATACAATGGAAGGTCCCCTAAGAAAGCGAAACTTATTAGGAGGGGCCCTGTACAAATGTTAAAGTTTATTAGCTAGCACAAACAACCAGATTTTAATCAGAAATATTACAATTTAAATGGGGGCACATATTTGAAGCCACATAACATCATGTATTTCATTTAAAGTTACATTTCACCCTCAAGTTTTAGTACTCGAAGAAAAGATTTATTTTGTGGAAATGTTTTTCAAATAATATTGTGAATTATTTTCTTAATTCAATTTTTGTGTGTGTGAATTGTTATCATCAGATCAGAGTAAATCAAATCAAATCTCCCTTAATATTCAATCCTAGATATTTAAATATAATTTGGTGGTAAATTCAACATTCTGCTTTCTGTCCACATATTTAATATGCTTGGCTTATTATCCTTGTTCGATTCATGACCAATCTCGTTTGAGCTACATGTACATGTACTCTAATAAGGAATTCCTGCAAATTACTAACTGTTCAGCTATAGAAAAACAATTTGGAAAAACAAATTCCTGAATGTATACACAAGAATGTATTCACTTTGACAACTGGTCATTTTAATGTATTGACATAACAGTCATTGTCACCACATTACAACCACTCAAAGGCCACACAGTCATTCCAAAACATTAGTCCAAGTTTTTGAATGTATAGAAATGTCAAAATCTGTCTCATCAGCATCAATGGTTGCCAGGCAAGCATCATTGTATGACTAATTTACTAAAAGAAAGCCTACAAAATAGCACACACGTTGGGTGATTTTTGACAATATGACAACTTCTTTACCTTACACCTCCAGACTATTGAAAGACAAATTTCCAAATTTAAAAATGGAAATATATATCTTTGACAACTGGTCATTCTTTAAATATTGACACAAAAGTCATTAACACCGCATTACAAGCACCCAAAGACCATAATCATTACAAATGTACTTCTAGTCCAAAATTTTGAAAGTATGTAAATGTAGAAATACATGTCATCACTGTGAATTGTAGCTTGGATAAGTATTGTATGGCTACAATGCAAACATTTAAAGCAAATATCCAGCACACACGTCTGACCCTTACAGAAACTTAAGCTTGCGGCAAATTTATGGTTGCAAAATTTGCTCGCAATCTTACAAGTTACAACAAACCTGCTGCAAGCTTGCAGGCAAAGAGAGATACGCAAGCTTCCTGCAAGCTTGTTAGGCCAAGAAGACATGCCCTGCAAGCTTGCAGGAGCGCAATCTAAAGCCCTTGCAATCATGCAGGCCGACAGTGTATATAATGATCTTTTTAAAGGTAAAGACCAGTATTGGAAACGCCCCAATTTCAAAAAATGAAATGGAAGCTCTTATTACCAATCCTGTGAAAGAATATGTTTTGACTAATACATGTGATAACAATTTTGCCAGGAAACCGCCTACTAATTGATATATTTGGTAAATTATCATATCTATTGGTATGTGAGAGATAAACGCATGTGTCGCGCACGTGTGCGTAGCCCCATAAACATCTTTCTGTGTACAGTGCTTGTAACTTTACGAAGACTGGGCCAAATTTATTATCATTTTGATGATTCCAGAACCTTGCAGTACACACCAATACTTATATGCTAGATGATGAACCTTTTCTGATCGATTCCACAACGTTTCTTTCACAATGCAATCGCATGATCATCACTGGTCTTTATCTTTAACAGTCATGATATCTGCTCTACTGTTCAGCTTTAGAATGTCGTAACACAAATAATTTTGACAACTGGTCATTCTTCAAATATTGACTTAACTGTCATTGAAACCACATTACAAGCACCCAAATACCGCAGGATCGTTATAATGACAGCTCAGAGCCTTCTTAAAACATCTTCATTAAGGTAACAGGTAAATATTTTCTGATCCCATTAAGATAAGACAATAGATAGCCTGCTCAGTGCTGGTGAGTCAGGTCATAAAATGTCTCTGCTTCGTAATTGTTGTTGTTGATGTTTGTTGTTTTTATTCATTTCAATGTGGTGATTAACAAAAACTACTTTCAACCACAAGGCTGTTTTTAAGCAAGTCTACATGTATATACAAAACATTACAGCAAATAATATCAATATTAATCTAAAAGTTATTTACAAAGAATAAATACAAATTACAAAAGGTATTGCAAGTTACATACAAATTGAAAAGAGCAAAATGTTTGGTAGAGATTTAGTAGGCACAAAAACTCAGTTTATATGAAGACGGAATCAATTTGTTTATTTGTTTTAAAAGGGGCTGATTGCATGACACTTGCTCTAACAATAATTGTTCCCCATCAATTTCCTGTACTGACTTTATTTTTAACATCAACCCTGGATCAAACACTATACCTTACCCTATTAAACCCTTAATACAATCCGATTGCTTGCAACCCTAACCTTATATATACCTTTGATGAACTAGAGCTTGGAACAATTGTAAATATTGGATCATCATGGTAGTACATCCTGTTTCTGTTTGGGTTTTAATACAAGTTTGATCATGTTTGGAAAATATCATTTTGCTTCTAATCTTTATGAAATATCCAAAGTTATATGTGGCAATTCTTATTTAGGTCAATACTGATATTAAGACTAGATTTAATTGTCTCTGTAAAATGTATGTATACATAAGATCAATAAACCAGACAAATGTAAACACATGGTGCTATGTTATCAAAGTTTCCTGGTACAATTTCTTTCCTGTACTCATTCTCTGCCAATTTCTTTGTTTACAGTTGCTAGTTTTGATGA
The DNA here is from genome assembly GCA_035222895.1 of Strongylocentrotus droebachiensis. Taxonomy (NCBI): domain Eukaryota; kingdom Metazoa; phylum Echinodermata; class Echinoidea; order Camarodonta; family Strongylocentrotidae; genus Strongylocentrotus; species Strongylocentrotus droebachiensis. The sequence goes on from JAVYIG010001215.1 coordinate 236,230, forward strand.
AGTAAAATAATAGCTTCAGTACTAACATTTGAATTGTATTGCTCAAAGATTCATGCTCGTGTTGTCACACCTGCTTTAGGGACTACATGTACCTATATAAAAAGACAATATGTCTTTTTTTGTAAAAGAACACATTTTTTGTTTCCCTTAAACAGAGTTTCTCATTAAGGAACCTGTGAATTCATGTACATGTATATGTCATCTGCTTATAAAGTCCACCTGCTCATAAAGACTGCTTTTTTTGTCTCCCCTAGGTGGTCTTTGTAAATTCAATTCAATATACATGTACAGGTTCCACTGCAATTTCATCACTTATTTTCAGCATAAATACCTTGGGTGTTATCATCAATGGGTTTATCATTCTGGTAAGAAGGTATATGCAGGTTTTTACAAAAGGGAGGAGGAGCATTTCATGGGGGATTACATGTAAGAGGAGGGTCAACCACCCCTCCGACTGTCCCCCCCCCCCCCCCCCCTCCTCCTGCTGTAAAGAATTTTTAACTTTAGGGTGATGAAAATTGACATTTCAATGTACTGTAAGGTACAAATCCCTACTGTGTGGGGGGGGGGAACTGCATTGATGCTCCCCCCCCCCCACCCCACCCCCTTCATTTTTGAAGGGGGGGTCATGTCCCTCTGTTCTCTACCCTCAATCGGGGTCAATGCCCATCCCACACAGCTTCGAGATGTACTTGTCGGCCCATTAGAATACTTGCTTTCTAATACACAACTTATAAAATTCTCTCAAACCGTACCTCTCCAAATTAAATGTTCCTAACCATTAACGTACCATCTTCCTTCCCATTGAGAGACACTTTTCTCAATCTCAGATGTTTATCTCTCCCATCTGACAATTGCTCTTTGGGTAATCTAATTTCTTCCTCGACATTTCCTCCATTTACCGTCGCTATCGTCGACTAAATCTAATACCGGAGCCTTGCATTGGCGTCCTACCTAGCCCTAACCCCTCGATGGAGAAGGAAATGAGACGGGGATGAAGGGGAGAGTTTCTGAGCCTTGCGTTGGCGTCCTACCTAGCCCTAACCCCTCGATGGAGAAGGAAATGAGACTGGGATGAGGTGGATGGTTTCTGCTTCGGGCGAGGAAATGGTCTTTTGGGAGCCAATTTGAAGCCCGTTTGTTCCCATTTCCTTGTGTTTGTGTGTATATGATTGACAAATTTGTCTTCCTACTCCCTGATGAGGCATAATTAGCTTTTACTGTGTATTCCAGCATGAAGCTTAAAGATAAAGTTGAGTTCTGTTCATGCGATTGCATTGTGAAAGAAACCTTGTGGAATCGATCAAAAAAGGTTAATCATATCTAGCATATAAGTATTGGTGTGTACTGCAAGGTTCTGGAATCATCAAAACCATAAGAAACTGGCCCAGTCTTGGTAAAGTTACAAGCACTGTACACAGAAAGATGTATATGGGACTACAGGAACATGTTGCATACAAATCTGTTCCGATTTTATGTTACATGCCATATTTAGAATATTAAGGCTTTTGACGAGCCATGCTTTTCACACATTGTTTATCTGATGTTCTTCCACACTTGCATAATACAATGATAACGCTCACAAATTATTTTTCACCTCTTCCCAGAACTCAACCTTCTCTTTAAGTAGTGTGGCACATTCTTTCATCATCAGCAAACTTCTTTTTGATTTTCAAATATTAGCCATCATGGAGGATTATAAACACATCAATAGCCGACTAAGAATACTGATGATAACAATAAGATAACAGGAGGCCTGATGGCTCAGTGGTAGAGCAGTGGTCTCTTAATAGGGAGGTCCCAGGTTCAAAACCAAGTCGATGCACTAGTGCCCTTTGGTAAGGCATAATTTGAATCCTCATTACCAAGTCTCTCGGAGCAGACTTAAAGCCATTGGTCCCCCGGTTGCATACTGTACTTACAAGCACACACATGCTTTCTTAATAATAATAATAATCTGGATTTATATAGCGCTTAATTAATATGGAATACCGTCTCTACGCGCTTTACAGATATTAGTACACCGCTCATCGGATTCATTGCAAATAATGTGCACAATAGCAGTGAGGTAAAACAAACAAACCAACCAACCAACCAACCAACCAAACAGTGCTCAATACAACACTCTACACAATTTTAATTCTCCAGTCAATTAATGGATTCAGTTTCCATTCCTCACACAATGTACACCATCTCTACTCCCTTGGGGTGCATTCCGGCAGGTCTATCGTCTGTTTGGAGCCAGATGGGCATTAACTCTGTGTTAAAAGTACCGGTATATGAGTTTGATCAACCCTAGAAAGCTATTAAACACAAGATTTAGATATACTGAGAGTGCAATAATGATGTCTTGAAGTGTGAGAACACGAGATGAATTTATTCTTTCAACTTACTACACTATGAAGAGCCTTTTAAGAGTGTAAAATGTTTTAAAGAGTGAGGGGGTGGAAATGTCCTAAAGTATGAGGGGGTGGAAATCTCAAGAATATTTGCAGATATATTTTATTTTGCTTAAGTCTACAGAGCTTTCAACATAGAGAGCACAAAAGTTTGACTGAGTGCAAAAAAAAATAAAGAAATAGTTGACATGTTCTTGTCTCCTCCATTCCCACAATTCCCTGCAGCCATTACATGCACTCTCTATCTGTCTGTGTACGCAGCCCTCACCGGACCATCAGACAAACAACACACTCGACAAGTATACTAACTTCAGGCATATTTCTTCAACTGTCTCTCGAGTTGGGACATTGGCCAATAAAGTGACATGTAGTCAACATGAAAAAATAAAAGTACAAGCAGAAACTGCAAATGTTATTTCAAATGTTCTATGTTTCACCTCCTTCAAATTGATCCCATCTCTTCCTTTTTAATGTTTTTTATATGATTTCTCCAAAAGACCAAATCTTAAAGAAATTGAGACTTTGGAATATCATAGTTGCACTGTCATTTAAAGGGGAAAAATACAAGCTGTAAAAATAAATTTGCTATTATTAAATAGCATGGCTGCTGCTTTACATAATAACCATGATGGCAAGAGCAAAGGTGGAATATATTCATTTACTGAAACTTTAATATATTTATTTATCGCATTTATTTATCCATTTATCTATCCATTTAGTCATCTATCAATTAATTTTTATATTCTTGTCTATTTATTCATTTAATTATTAATTATATTCATTTATCTATTTATCCATTTATTTATTCATACATTAATTAATTGATTGATTGATTAATTCATTCATTCATTCATTGATTCATTGATTCATTTATTCATTCATTTTTTCATCTATTTATCCATTCATTCATTCATTCTTATATCTATTCATTTATTCAACAATAATTATTAATTTCTCACTTTTATACAAGGTAAAACATACATTTACATTTCCATTATCAATAGCAGCAGTCATCCTTGGGTATAGTCTAAAGAGATGGATAAAAGAAGCCCAAGAAACAATGCAAGAAAGAATGAGACAAAGAAAGAAAAATAAAGAAAGAGAGATAAACAACACCAAAACAAACAAAAGTTTCCACTGGTGTCCTATTAATCTTTCTTTCTCACTTCTTGATCAAAATATTGTCTACTGGCTGGGGGCTGAAAGAGCATTCGCCCACACACTTTTAAAACAACCTAAACGCCTTTCTGCCTCTTACCGGACGATGGGTGCGATCTGAAATTTACCAAAGTGCATCTCCGTGTTTGCAGAGTCACAGATGCATATTTTACAAATGCTCGATGGCGAAGAAGGGGTTGAATATCCCTCCACTATTTGCCCTTTCCATCGTGGTCCGTTCCACAAATAGCACCCAGATTTTCCATCATAACATCACGACCGGAGGGGGGGGGGGGGGGGGGACACATGGCATTTCGCTCCCATTTCTCCTCGTTTACCTACGACAACCCTAGAAAGCATGAAACTCAGGTTACATGGCGGCCTTTTGTCATGCGATCTACTTTATACCTCTTTCAATGGCTTAAAATAGATTAGCTGGAAGATCGACCAGGCTGCGACACTAACCACGAGCATCGTGTCTTCGTCTGGCATCCCATGCAAATGAAAGATGCGGAGCAGCTCCAATTAACCTCAATATTCCATTGCACATCTCAACGTCACATATATTATTACGTGAGAAGATAAATGATTTTATCAAATAAATCTGGTGTGTGATGACAAATTAACTCAGTTATTTTCAATACTTTTGACCTTTCTTAAACACTCCTACAATTAATAGCTGCATTAAAACTGCAACCAAAAATCATTGATTTTTCTCACATTCCGGTATTGACATGACGAAATATCATATTGAAAAAATTATCGGTGGAGTGTGATTTTTTATTCTCCACGTGACTCTACTCGCTTTCGTGGTAACACATGCAGGGCACCGACGAGTATCAATTGCGCAATACTCACCCAAAAAACAGTATGAGCAAACTTTGACAGTTTATCATGGGTTTTTCCAGCAGTTAAATGGTAGACAAAAAGAAAATTGATGATAGTATCAGCATTGTGATATTAGTAGTAGTGCAGTCCAATCCTTTCAGTGACCGTCCAGCTGTACATGTTGTTGCATCACCTGTACTGAAGCACATGAGGACGTATAAAGATCACAAATCTAAAAGACTGATTTTTATTTCTGTTTGCTTTCCTTAGCGGTCTCTCTAAACAGGCTCCAGTAAAAGATATTCAATCGTAATGAATGAAACTTTTCATCAACCATGATTACTTTAAGTAATAGTACATCTTAATAATGTTTAAATTTAAAAAGGAATGCATTACACCATAACAAAAACTCCCCCACAAATTAGAAATTGATTAGATTTTCCTGCTCAAAATCCCCTAGTCCGAACATTTAATCTCAAAGATGAGGAGCTTAATTCAATTTAATTCCAATAGTCTAGAACACATCGTTCCAATAGACCGAGGCTTCCTTTCTTGAGGCTCGCACTACTATCATTAGGGGAAGTGTATCTCGGCTGCTGAGAGCCAGAAGGGTGTTAACTCTAAAGCGTAAACTAAAACGTAATTGTAAAGCAATATGAACTAATGTCCTTCTGGCTCTGAGCAGACATTCTTAAACATTCTCCATAAGCAACATGAGTTTTAAAAGCTTTCTCCGAGACTTGATTGTATTATATCTGTTGAACGATGCAATGGCATTGTCTCTGAGTTTCATTTACTGAAAAGCCATGAAAAGCGGTGATGCAATAAAAAGTTTTGAACAAAATTAGAACTTCTCACACGTGGGTGAGGGTATTTCAGATGAAGACAATATGTTATTTCAGATGAAGACAATATGTTGTTTCAGCCTAACATAGCAACATATTCTATATGACATTTTTAAGGAAGGCTATTGAGCACAGATAAATAAATATAAAAATGGATTATTTATTATACATGTAAATTAAGATATTATGTATCAATTTGTTTATAGACAACTGACAAAATATCATTTTTGTAAAAAAAAGAACTTTTCTATATTGACTGAGGGAATTTTAACAGAAATTTTTTTTTTTTCTTTAATAGTAGATGACCAGTCTTGATATGTACATAAATGTTAATTACAACAAGTTTGACAATGGTTATTTTTGATAGATTTTGGCTGTAAACTGTAAACATCCTTTTTTCTCCAAGTCATTCTGTTGCTCTTGAAGGGTGGCTAAATCTTGAACCGAGCTTGATTCACAGGTGTGACCGCAAGCACGAGGTCGATTAGGATCGGCGAGTGTACGCTGAGAGATCGCATGTCATCGATGATACGACCGCGACAATACCGGGGAGCCCGGGTCGACGCCAAGATACATAATGTGAGTCAAATTGATTTAGAGATGCGTTACTCAGTGTGCCTGACAGAGCAATGCTCCATCATGGGTTTAATGTTAAACGATCCCAAGGTTTTCTCGACGACGCCCACTCGTCGATTTCGTGCGCGTTATGAGAAAGCAATTACATGAACCGGAAACTTGAATGGTCTAAGAAAGGTCTCAGAGACTTGGGACAATCAATGTCTCTTTCTCTGTTCAATTACAATTATAATCATGACCTTCTGTGGTTTAAAAAAAAAACCAATACATTAAAGTAGGAGGACATGGTCATGCAAAGAAAATTATAAAAACATTTCAATCTCATCCTGGTCTTAATCCAATACATGCCTTTTATCTTCTGTTCAAAGCCAGAAGGACATTAACTCTGTTTTAAAGTGTATGAGTTAATGCCCTTCTGGCTCCAAAGTAACGCTACATTAAATCATTGCAATTTTACTTGGAAATTATATGAGATTAAGCTGAGCACACCATGAAATGTAATACACAAGCATGGTTTTAAATCTTTAAAAGTTATGCTACATATTCCACTCAAGCCTTTTATTAACCGGGCGCCCGGGCGATTTTTACCCCACGGTCCCTGACTTTTGGCGCCCGGTAAGACGGGAAAAATGAGTACCGGGCGCCGGTCCATTTTTATTTCTGGCGCCCGGTCTGGGAGAATTAACATTTTCTGTTTCATAAACTTCCACATGTCTAGCACTAAATGTTCACAAATGTGACAAAAACTTACTTGATACGAGTTAAACGTGGACTGAATGAACCCTAACAAATCATTATATAATGAGAATCCTAATTAAAATCGCCCAGAAACACGAGCGGCCGCTATCTCCTACTCCTAGCGGAGTAGGAGCACACAATACAGGGGATGTACACCACTCAAAGACGAGCTCATTCCCCAGGCCATGCATACACACACAAATGACATCAGTGCTGTACTGCACTACACACACAGTGTCAGTACAAGAAAGTCTCGATGTAACTTCCAAAAATCCATCCCAAAAGCCAAATTTTGCTGTAAAAAATGCCGAATCGGAGCCATATTTCCAAAGCTCACGGGGGTTTAGCCCAGTTTTAAGAAAAAGTTTCATCAAAAAAGCGCTAAAAATCAAGAAATCAGCGATTTTGTTGCCAGTTTTTTTGCCTATCGCATGCCCTTCGGATGTAATGGTATCTTCAAAAAGCCAAATGAAAAACGGAACACCGGACCTGCTTATGCATTGACTTTATGTACAAAGTTGATTGAAACTCTAGACTTGCCTTGATTCAGCGGCCCTCATACTCATTAACTAAAATTCTGTGATGTTTTAAATGATGGATTTTTCTGATAAAATAGGTAAATATATTTAACAAATCTTTTTTTTAATTTTTTTTATTATTATTATTATTATTTTTTTTTTTTTTTTTTTTTTAAGTGACAGGTCTAAATAACAAACACGTTAAACAGGCAAAATCTGTTTTTTTAAACTAAAATATGCTTTTTCAAGCTGAATAATATGTTTTTTGAAAGTGACAGGTTGGCAGCTCTGCATTGTCATTATAGATGGTTTTTCTTAAGTATTTTCTTTATAAAAATAATTTAATTCCCCCCTTCCTAACATTTTTCAATTTTTGACATTTAACAGCATGAAAATAGTATTAAACATGAACTACAACAACTACATATGACAGATTTATCCAAGGTATGAGTGATTTAATATTAGAGTGCTCAAAATGTAAACTAGAAATTAAACTACCGTATGTATAAATAAAAGGTAACGTTTAACAAATAATTTAAAAGAATACATATTTTCATCTATTTTGGAAACGGCTCCTGGTCCTGGAAAACGGCTCCCGGTTCTCTAAAAAAATTAAGGACCGGGAGCCGCTTTTTCAGATATTTGGCTCCCGGTCTGCTTTGACTTAATAAAAGGCTTGATTCCACTTGTCTTATTTCTTTTTTCTTACTCCATACCATTCCATTTTTCATATCTTTTAAATTTTTGCCTGTAGTTATGCTTCTCCTCCTCTCTTCACAATTTATTTTCTCTCTCTCCTTTCCACCATCACCTCTTTCTTCACTTCCTTCTGTCTTAATAGTACTATAAGTTTGTCTCTTTTTCTCCAACTAACAACACATATTCTTCTATCTTTCCCTTATTGTTTAATCTACCCCCTCCCTCCCCTTCTCCCACCCTCTATCGCCCCCTATCATCCCGTCTTTCCCTTTTCTGGTAGATTCATATTTAATTGTATATACATGTAAAATCCTTCCTACTGTTCTCCCGTACTCCTGTTGTCATTACCCCTTACCTCCCCTCTCCCTTCTCAAATGAACATATGAACATCCAAATGAGAGGCAATGACATGTACATGGTTTGATTGTTAGAAGTACTTGCTGTCTTTCTGATTCATTTTTCTTCCTATCATTCTCCTTCACCTCCCCCCCCCCCCCCCCATCCCCCCTCCTGCTCCCTTACCCCTCCTCCCATCCACAAACACACACACACAAACCCTCTCTCTCTCTCTCTCTCTCCTTAAACACTAGCACTAGCTCACTGAATAGATTTAGCCATGCTCCTGAATAGTAATATCCCACATAGAGGTAATAAAACATAGTAGTACAGGTAGCCCATGTCAGCAGAGTGATCGAAGAGTATTTGCTGTCTCGAGTAGATGTCAACCCACTTTCTTTCAATTTTCCAGGCACCCATTTATCTCTACACTTTGTAATAAAATCCTTTCACATCATCCACTATGGAGTCTGGTTTTGTCATCTTATCATGCTTGTTATGCTACTTCTTCTTTCTGTCATCTTCCTTCTCATTGTTCTTCTCCTCCTCTTCCTCTTTTTCCTTTTCTTACTCTTCTTCATCCACCTCCTCCTCCCAAATCTCTTATAGTACGGATGTATAATCAGATGCCCCACCTCCTCTTTCTCACTGAATCCTTCTCTCTCCCTCCATCTCTCCCCCTCCCTCTCTCTCTCTCTTCCTCTTTCTCTCTCTCCCTTTATCCATATGTATCTATCTTTCTGTTATTTCTTTCATCTTATAACTCTGAACTCGTATCATTATAACTCTGAACTCATCCTCCTTTAGTTGTTGTTGTTGTTATTGTTGTTGCTGTTGCTGCCTTGGCTCCTCCTCCACCTCCTTTTTCTTCTTAATATTCTTCTCGTTCTTCCTTTCCTTCTTCTTCTCCAATCTTCCATTATGTCTTCCTTTTTCTTTTTCTTCTTCCTCTTATCCATATCATCTTCTTCAATCTTTCATTTTGATGCTTCCTTTTCTTTTTCTTTTCTTTGTTTCTTCTCCTCTTCCTCTTCCTTTCCTCATCTTCTTCTTCCTCCTCCTCCATTTCACTTTTTCTTTCACTTTTTCCTTCTTCTTACTTCCTGGAGCAACTGGCTAACAGACAATCTGAATCAATGCACTATTAATGAGGTCCACATGTATCAAGAACTCAAACAAACAAACTTGAACTTTGAAACTGGAAAATACAGTCTCTTTCACACATCAAAGAATATACATGTACATGTAGGGGACACACTAGGAAAAAAGGGCTCAATCTGCTTGCAATTTTTGGGGGAAAATTCATGTATTCGTATTCTTTGCCGCTCCCAATCAATTTTCCTCAGGCAGTGGAGGTATTAATAATATTCCTGTGTATATATATGATAACCATGTTATCTATGCACTGAGCACGAGGGTTCACAAAATAGAAAATATTCATATTTGAAAATGGATGTACGTCATATGCTCCAGTGACAATAGCTTCACATTCAATTTCAAATTCCTGACTTGGACCCTAGACAAAACACAATACCATCCTCTAACCCTAACCCTAACCCTAAACCTAAACTAAATCTTCATTCCAACCTTAATCCTTATCCAACAACTGTGGCAAAATAAAGCCCAAAACAATTGTCAAAAGAGCACCTCATAAAATACCTACATATTTGATTATCTTCAGTGTTGCACCGCCTTTGGAGGAAACCATGATTTATGTAATTTTCAGTGCCCCACAATCTAAATTCTGTATGCACGCTACACTGTGGGTATATTTCTGGTTGTGTACATACCTGATCCCATTATCAGTTTAGACAAGCAATTCATGGAAAGGTCCCTTTAATACCTTTCTATTGCCTTTTATAACCTCCAATTACTACACAAAGGGAAATCAATTATACAGAGTGTCTATGATGCTAATAAACACATTGAGAGACCGTAGTTACAAGCTATTAAAACAAGTCTATAACACTGATGATATTGGGTATTATGAACCTAAGCTTTTTATAATACCTTGGTCCACATATTGATCCTACAGATAGCCATCTATCTGATCACTTAAAGGTACAGTCAAATCTGCTTTAGTGACCATCTGTATAGAAAGACCACCAGTCTACAAAGACCACATTATTTTGTTTTTCTTGAAAAGATTTCTCATTGAAACCCTAAAGGAACCTGTAAATAAAGACCACCTGCCTATCGATAAAGACCACTTTTCTTGTCTCCCTTGAGTGGTCTTTAAAAACAGGTTTCACCGTATAATACATCTTACTATATTCAATTACTTTATATTGCTATACATCTGTATTATGTTTTTCTTTAAATTCTGCTTTCCTCTAGAGTAGTTTGCTATCACTATTGGATTTCCCTTTAATATTGTGATCCTGACACTGTTGCACAACACTGTGTATTATTTTGAATTTTCGGAAGGATTGTTCCTTTAAATAAAGAGCTCAATTCAGTCAATAAGCTCCATAATCCTACAAGATTTTGAGATCAGCTCCCAGAGAAACATGGATAGTTCTATCACAAATGTTTAGATAGAATGCATAAAATAGTTGCACATGTTTCTAAGAAAAACGGTAACCATGTTGAACCAATACCGGTAGGCCCATTTTGCATTTTGCTTCGTTTAATTCATAGGTTGAATCAAGTAAGATTTTATTTTTAAAGTAAGAAATTTCTTTCCACAAAAGTTTTATTCACAAGGACAAGAGAATGTGAAGTCTTGTGATAGTTGATTCATATTTTTGTTAAAGAACAGCTATTCAATAATTTAGAACCCAAAATTTCACTAGAATTTAACTAGGATTCAAGTTACCTTTATTAAACATTGTAGAGCTCTTGTGTACATTATATTGGGTACCAATATGCTTGATTTATAAGTTATTTCAAGCTGAATGAATTCTCAAAAATATCCATTCAAATATGTATACGGTATTTTCTATTCATTGTGAATACATTCTTGTACATTTGTTAGTATCTCACTTCCCCCTTACAAGTTTTTCTACGGTATTCAAATTTGAATACATTCTATCCATATTTGAATAGATATTTTTGAGAATGTATTCAGCTTGAATTAACTTGCAAATCAAGCATACACAATGTATACAAGAGCTAAATTCATCTCTGCATGTACTGCACATGCAGGATGTTGAACGACAATTCAATTGACTTACATGTACTTTGTAAATCATTAGACATATGATCCAGGCCAGCAATCCTATTAAACATAATTTCATTAGTGAACAAACAACCAAATTACTAGGACACAACTTAATCTTATTATGACTTACAAATCATGCATGTACTGTATACTCTGCATGTACTGGTACGCAAAAGCTCAATTCATAATATTATACATCGATAAAGGAGGATCATTGAACGACGATTCAAAGGACTTACTTCACAAATCGTTGGATGGGCGGCACATGAACCAGGCCAGCAATCCTAACATACTTTCATTAGAGAACATCGAGTGCTGACAGCAGAGGGGAGCTCGAATGATGAGGGCGACGAAAGATGGGAGGCAAACTAGATCTCCATCCCACGAATGAATGACAAGAGAGAACTCTATTCCGATTCTCGTGAAGAGCTTTTCGGCGAAATGTGGCTTACGGTCCGACAGTTCTCATCATCCAAAATTATTGGTGATGATTCCTCAAATGTCTGAAGTGTATATGCACATTATAGCTCAGAAATAATTAGAAATAATCCTTGAAAACCTGGGGCATGTAAATCTATAATTATCACTTTTTCATAAAGATGAAAGTGAGATTTTTTTTCAATGGAATGAGATGAAAACTTGCAAAGAAAAACACAGCTGTCTGTATCAAAGATTTTAAAGCTCCATGAACACTCCAGATCCTTGCTCAGAATGCTCAAAACTACAAATAAACAATGATCCACAGTCATGGAAATGAAACTTGTACATACATGTATGTACTTGTATCTCTCCTCTGCATATTACGGAGGCTTGCTATATAAAAAGAATATTACATCACTGTCTACATCCAACCAATATTTCAAGCTTGAAAATAACAGTTCTTTATCCAATGAATGACAATCTCTGGGAGCTACATGTAACTGTGCTCAGGACTTACGATACACTTCAATCCATTCCCTACACTACCAAGGCATACAAAACGTACACCAATATGCTGAAGTAGAAGTGACACAATGCTCCTTAGTGATCCAACAAATGATAACTTAAATTAGGCTTCCGACTTCCCCATAAATGCCTTTTGTTTGGAGCAGTTTCACTCTCAAGAAGGATATACATGTACGGTATATAGTTATACACAGATGGCTGCATACATGTATCTCTATCCAAGTTTTGTTAGCTCAATCTCTCCTGGTTTAAGTGATTTTCTAGATGAGACATCCTGGTTGAATCTGTAAAATCATGGAAGAATAGTGCTGCTCCTTGCGAATATAATCCCTGATGACAAATGGTAGCATGGATAAGAGCATTTGCAAGCACTGGATATATTACAATTCCTGTCATATAAAATATCTGATCATTTTAAAAGTAAACAAAACACAAAACAACTTCCTCTCCGGTCATTATTTCACAAAGCAACAAAGGGTGTAATGAATCTTTAAGATATGGAGAAGGGTGATGACGTGTTGCTAGGTAACAAGATGATTTATGGGAATGGGAATCTTAGAGAAGTACTGAATCAGAATGAAGATGAAATAACAGATTCTGGTTATTTTCCTGAAAAGTGGAAGCCTGGTGGATGTTGGAGAACTAAATACAGTTTCAGATGCGAAGACAAAAGGCTGATGCGTTGCTTAGTAACAAGAAACCTGCTGGCTGTCTTATAGAAGCGCAACGACGATAGATTGATACCGTGAAAGTTACAGAGGAGTAAGAAGGAGATGTGGATGATAGCACCGATATTCACAAATGTGTGCCAAGAGCCGAGATGGAGTTGAGATGATGCAGTCCACCACGTGAAGGATGATGATGTTGATATTATCAACGATGCCGAGGAGTATGTGTTAGGAAGAGGAGGAGGAGGATGAGGGCAAGCGCAGCTCTCTTCCCTTTCCTGGACAGCTGTTGGACGAACGGGGCAAGATTTGTACTTTGGTGTGGCAGGCAGGATTCAAAGTTTGGTTTCCCGCTGCCTTTCAATAAGATATATCAGTCTCCAACTCTCAATTAGAGTTAGCAATACACAATCAACTTACATGTAGCAGGGGCATTCTTCCTTACATTTCTCTACATGTACTTTATTTTCCTGAATTCCCATTTTATATCCCCCCCCCCCCTCCCTTTCCTAATTTATCTGGTTTATCAAACCTTTCCTCCATATATTTCCTCTCAATACATTTCTTCTTTTGCCCTTTCTTTCTCAAGCTCTCCTTTCTCATTTTCATTCCATCTCTTTCTTATTTCTCCTAAACCTCTTTTTTTCCTTTGAAAAACCCTTCCCTTTTACCCATATTTCTTTTGTTTCTTTCTCTTTCCTTTTCTCTTTCACTCTCCCTCTCTCTCTAATTTTTTCTTTTAAATCTCTGTAAGCTCTCTCCTCCACAGAGCTAGATTGGCCTATTTATGCGTGATCAACCACAATCTTTAGAATTCTCACCTCTCATTTTTTTTCTCCATTTTCCCCAAAATGTCACTGAAATGTCATATGACACATTTATCAAAGCCTAGTTCATGTTGGAATAGACTAGCCCTTTAAAGTTCATTTCCTTGATGCAGATCCTAGATGCATAAGAAGAAATCCATGTATGAACGCACCTATACTGCTGATCATTGCACACAAGTCCTACTACAAACTCTTTCTCAAGGAAGAAAGGCAGAACGCTCGTCTTACGCTCCTGATACCCGCAGGTTCTCCTTGATGCGCCTAGGGTTACAGCGAGGTGTACAGAGATCCCACATTGATTTCCTTTATCAAAACGGGAAGTAGCCCTGGGCAAAACGGCCGACTCCTGGTGCGGCTTGCTAAGGAAGACCGGGTAAGTTTCGCACAAATGTTAATGCCACCATATCCCCAGGCAAACAGAATGTGGTTACATTACCGATGCATTCAATTTGAAGAGTTCCTGACTTTACATATTGTCTATTGGGCTCAATTATACAAGTTTGACATCATTCTGATACAATGAAAAAAATACACGGGGGCTCAGGGCGAATTTGCCCCCAAAATGCCCAAGAGAGCCCCCGAAAATCGGAAAAAAGCCCCCGTAAATTTGCATAGAGTTCAATGCAAAACAAATTTTAGAGTGTCATTTTTATGCAGGCAAGCTTGAAAAGTGGCCCCCGAAAAATAAATATTAATTTTTTTCATGTTCTGATAATAAATAGATGAATATATTCACTGCATACTGATTAGAGATGTTACTTGCCAATGTACAAGTATCTATACCACTTCTTTGGAAATTAGTTTGATGTACAAGAACGTTTTCCTGCAGCCCCATTGCAGTCCTGGGTTAATCCTAATAGCAATACTGCTTCAAAGGGAAAATTCATAACAATCTTAAATAGAATTGCAAGCCTAAGAGGCATTGACTCATATTATTTGACTTCCAAGTTAATACCCTTCTGGCTCTAAGCACGATATGAGTTAAATAAGGTCACAATTTGATAACCTACTGTATCTCAACTAATAAAGACACCAAAAACAATTACCCCTTCCACATCAAGGAGGTGTCTATCTGTCCTACATGGTGGGCTGGGGAATTCAAATTTATTCATGAATAAGAGGAGATTTAACCCCCAAATAGTATAATTTAAAATACAACTGTTTATGTAAGATATACAGGTAAAAAGGAAATAATTATTTTCTAGAATTTTAACGAAGCATGAATTGCTTGACCAATTCTATAATTCCTAATCATGAGTAATTAATGCACCAACATCGCTTATTTAATAAGGATCCTCAAATTGGCAAAATGTGTTGTAATAAGGAAATGAAGTTCAATGATTTCTGAATGTCACTGTTTCCTCCAGGCTTTTCCCTAACCTTCCTGTCATTATATTCAATAATCCCCAGCTTAATCAAATGTGTGATGATCTTGACAAGGAGAGACTCATAAGGCTCCTTTCACATTCACTGCTGAATAGAGTCTGGACTCAGCCATGACCAAGAGCTAATGTACGGTATCAGCATCACTTAGCCCTGCAGTTAGCACTCTTATTTGAGTCCATCGGGACAGCTCAACCCAATAACGAAAGACTCATAAGACTCCTTTCACATTCACTGCTGAATAGGGTTAAATCTGGACCCAGCCATGACCAAGAGCTAATATGAACGGTATCAGCATCACTTCGCCCGCAGTTAGCACTCTTATTTGAGTCCATCAGGACAACTCAACCCAATTTGAGATAGGGTTGGGTGAAGATATAAATGTGTAACTTTAAACAAAAGTGGATTCTCTGTAATATGAGTGGAATATTTATAGCAGATTAGCATTGTGCTTAACAAGTTATACATTATTTTTATCATTTCTCCTCTTCTTCCTTCTACTACTACTGCTATCACCACCATCGCTACTACAATATTTTCTAAAGTGCTACAATTTTTTGAAGATGTTGACTTACCAAGTATTAAACTTAATAGGAAAACCCAGAATAGCACATGATCATATTTAATCTTCACTAATGATGTTTTTCAATTACAAATTTTAAACATCTTGAGCCTGGGAGCGAGGCTAGTGTGTTGCCAACTTGGAGACAGATGTACAAACAGAAGACAGCCGCCAAAGTCTGGCAAGTGCCTCCCTTTCCAATTTATTGATCGGAGAGCAAGCACAAACTCATTTCATTCTGACAATCCAAATAATTTGTATTCAAATATGGAGAGAATGAGGCCAAATGAACAAAGAATAGGAATAGATGTTTGTGAATTGGAAATATGATATCCCATCTGACCAAGAAGTCTGTCAAAAGCTGTCATCTTTCATATTCTGGCTGCAGAAAAGGAAAGTGGGTCATGATTTCGTGGGAAGAAATTTGGCAGCGCTCGGGCGACAATTGCCTCGCGGTCCATTACCAGGATACTAAATGAATAGCTAACTTCAATCATGGACCTAAAACTTAATTGCAATCCTCACTCTTATGCTTACCCTATTAAACCCTACGTCTATATCTTTGATGAAAGAAGGCCAGAGAAATTATGTAGGATCAAATATCAGATCATCTTCCAACTTACACTGCGACCCTCAAAACCCTCTTATTTGTTCAGCATTGTTTATGATTCCCATTCGTTGGATGGTCTATATTTCGTAGATTAATATCATCACTAAAAAATCCAAGCAATAATGTATCACTCTATATTAGTTGTACAACAAGTCAATGCTCTGGCAATCTCTGTGAAGGTGGTATAGTGGTTCGTTCACTCAACTCTAAATCTAAGGGTTGTGGGTTCAAATCTCAGCCCTGCAGTAACATCTTTGGCAATACATTAATCCGTATTTGCCACTCTCCACCCAGGTGTTAATGGGTACCTGGCAATTGCTGGTGGGGTAATAATAATTACAGGGCCCTCTGAAAGAACAGCAGTGGTGCTGATGAGGCCTCTCTGGGTAAACAAATTCTTATTATTAATATTATTATTACCACTGCTCTGCGGTCAATTGCCTGCACTAAACTAAGTCCTAGCCTCAGCCCAGGACCAAGCACAATAGCAAATCCAAACTCTAACCCTACAGAACTAAACCTAAATACTAAAACCCAAAATGCAACCCTAACCCTAACCCTACATGTATATCTCTCAAATAAAAAAGTCTGGAGCAATTGTCACAGGAGCACTTGTATTACACCCTTTTTCTTTTATCATTACCCCTATATTCATCCAGAATTATTCATGATATACTCCATTATTTGGCTTCTACAGATTTATTGATTAATTTTATCATTAAAAATGAAAATAATTGTTGTATCTGTCTATCAAGCTAGACTTTGATAAATAAGAAGTGTTTGAACAAGGGGCAAGTCTCATTTCTCAAAGGGAATACACAATGTATAGGGCCTATCAATATGTGGACTTTAATTTCTCTGTTGAGAGCCAGAAGAGCATTAACAATGTGTTAAAGCATATGACTTAACACCCTTCTGGCTCCAAACAGATGTTATGATAATGTATTTCCAAGGTAGGAATGCTACATTGTGTATACATGTATGCTCATAAAATACACATTAGACGCATTACAAGTTTACAACTAATGTTAACAAATATGAATAAGCTTTTTTTTTATAGTGTTGTATCAGTTACATGTACATGTATGTACCTCCTCATAATATACACAAATGTAATTGATTTTTATGCCACAAATATCAGTTACTACTGTAAATATTTTCAGTCTAGCTATAATGTGCTTATTTGTTATTTTGCAGCCTTTTTGGACAAACGTAAATAAAAGTAGTACCGTAAATCTCCGTGTATAAGGCGCACCTGTGTATAAGGCGCACCCCTATTTTGAAGACCAAAAAAAAAAAAAAAAAAAAAATCGGGGAAAAAAAATTCTGGAAAAAAATATTCTGTGATCTTTAGTTTAAAAAAAAAACATTATTACTAGGTCTTACTTAGTTCACAAGCACTTCAACTGTGCCTCGTAATAAAATGAAAGTATTTTGAACACTGAAATGAGAGCCGTTCTGATCTGGTTAACAAAAAGCCAAAAAAGCCACACAAAAGCTTTTTGGGCTGTTTTGGCTTTTTTGTTAACCAGATCAGATCGGCTCATTTCAGTGTTCGAAAATACTTTCATTTTATTACGAGGCACAGTTGAAGTGTTTGTGAACTAAGTTAGACCTAGTAACAATGTTGTTTTTAAAACTAAAGATAACAGAACAAATTTCCTCGCGAGTCCAAACAGAAATTTGGACAGGCTCGTTTTCGTGAGTTGCTTGAGTGAGTGTGCTGCATGATACAGGTGAGTGAGCTGAAGACATGGGAGAGCTTCGGCCGGCAAAGTGCTTTGTGAAGAAGCATAATTTATCGTGACTGAACAAAAAAAAAAAAAAAAAAAACTCTCTTCCCTTCAAATTAGGAACGTAGTTTAACTTCAAATAGTAGATCCTATTCTTTATTTGCATTATGTAATTCATGTTGAGACACAGAGATTTTCGAAAACCACTAAAAAGTGGCATTTTGAGGACTCAAAATATCCTGTACCTGTGTATACGGCGCACCCCCGATTTTTGATTTTTGCCGACGGAAAAAAAGTGCGCCGTATACACGGAGATTTACGGTACACAAGCACCCTTAAAAGTACTCAATGCATGCAGGAGGACTATTTATAAAACATGCACACAGAACAGTGCATGGGACATCAAGATCATATCATTACATACATGTACATATATATATATATGATATCATACATATGAAATATCCCACTTTGGACACAAAATTAAACATACCGGTAATTCAATTTTTGTTTACAAATAAGTTTCAAGCACATTGAGAAATATTCATAATTTTTATTTAGATAATGTTCATTGATTGGGGCGTCAAACTGTTTTTCATTTCCTTCGGACAACTGTCCCTGAACATGTTTCACAGAGCCTTTTTTCAATGACAAATGACAAAAATCAGTGACAAATCTGCTGATAACCAATCAGGAGCAAGGATTCCACTAGCTTATAAAGTTATAACAAAATCTGTTTTGTGAAAAGGGGCCCAGGAAAAAACAATATGGAATGGGAAATCATATTTTTCACAACGTTTCCAATCTGCCTCTAACACGATGTCAGGCAGGAAAAACGATTACAAATAATCATTTACAGCTTGTACGATCTGTAAATTGGAAGCCCAGCTGTAGATGATATTATGATATTTACATATAGATGTAGAGTACTATAGAATTCAGCAGCTGCTTCTGTTAATTGCAAAGGAGGAATAATGGGTATTTCATGCCTAACCTTAATAGTTGGATTAGTTTATACTGGCTATGAATAAGTAAAAGGAATTGGCGTTAACGAAAAGGTGGAGTTCTAGGAAGAGACATGTACTGCACCACTTGAAGATATTATTGAAGCGCATGGTTTAGGCCGAATGATACATTGTATATGCAGATGACACCCAAGTTTATGTTGTTTTGAAACGTGATTCCGACCATTCTGTTATTACTAAACTTGAAAGATGTATAAATGATATCAAAGCTTGGTCCACTGCTAATGATTTGAAGTTAAATGAGGATAAAACTGAGGTTATACATGTAACACCTCGATTCAGAAAGTCCTCCCATTTACCATCTGTCGAAATTACTGATGTTCCGATACAACCTGTCAAAAGTGCACGTAACCTTGGTGTCATCTTTGAAAATGATCTTAGGATGGATGATTATATAAAAAATATTTGTCGCTCAGCTTCATATGCCTTGTACAAGATAGGTCGTATTAGAAATTTTCTTGATCAAAAATCTACCGAAACGCTTATATACATGCATTTATTACGTGCCGTCTTGATCAATGCAATAGCCTTCTTTATGGCCTTCCGGACTCGCACATTGCAAAACTCCAGAGAATCCAAAACTCTGCTGCCAGGCTTGTAACACGCACACGTTCTTGTGAACACATCACCCCAGTACTTCGCGAATTGCATTGGTTGCCGGTGACGTACCGCATTATGTACAAAATCTTAGTTTTAACTTATAAATGCATTCATGAATTGGCACCAATTTATCTGCAAGAATTAATCGAGGAATACAAACCCTCACGCAATTTACGGTCATCTTCACAATTAAACCTCGTATCTACTTCTGTGTCAACTCTCTCTTATGGTAATCGCTCCTTTCGCAAAGCTTCTGCTGAACTTTGGAACAGATTACCTTTAAATGTAAAAAACTGTCAAACCGTTAACCTATTCAAAACTAGTCTCAAGACACATTTATTCAAAATTGCGTTCGATGATTAATTAACTCTGTTCCCTTTGATGTGTATTCCATATGTATTGTAATTTGTAGGTTTATTTGCATTTTTAGTTTTGTATAAGATGTACGTAATTGTATCAGTCTATTTTGTGTGTATAGCGCTTAGAGACTTCGGTGGTAAGCGCTTTATAAGTAACGTTTTTATTATTATTATTATTATTAGACACTAGGCACAGTAGCAAATTTTAGTGTGATATGTTTTAAGTTGATGTTCGTTTATAAAGTAGCTGTACTCTCAACTTATCAAATCTAATAGCCATTCAATTAAATTCTTAGTCTATATATACATGTACGATACTGATTTCCAACGCACACTAAAAAGAGTTTTGTTTATATTGTTCATAGCTCAATTTTAAAGATAACTCATAACCATTCAAGATCTGCAAAAAAGGAAATTGCAGTTGACATTAAGCGTAGGATTCTTACAAACTTTTGAACAATATATTTATTTGCCATTTATAGCTAGACAACAACAGGTGCCAGTAGACACTGCTCCAAAATGTAGACCCTCTCCCCCCAAAATTAATGATAATAACAATAATTAAATGAATATGTAATGAATAAATAAATGATAAAGAAATATATGATGAAATAAAGAAATACAATTCTAAAAACAAAAAGAAAAAAGAAGGGGGCAGCATTATAAAAATTAATTAAAAATCTCATTTAAGACAAATCCCCAACAAAACAAATGGTGTGAAGCCCTGTTTCATTGCATTTTTCTCAAACTTTCACTGAATCTTGCGGCTACAAAATGTCCTACAGTCGTTAAAAACAACTGGACATAAAATTGGTCTTTCCTCAGTTGAAGAAATACAGATTTAGCTACACTGTATACTATTCTTTCTAAACTTACCTTCTAGAACCCTTTCTCTGTTTGCTGGGATAGGGGTAAACAGTGGGCACAATGGGATCTGGAAGCCCCAAATTTACCAAAAACTGACAATGTCAACAAATTTCTGCCGAAGTTACACAACATCTGATACGGATACAGCGGCACAAGTGTGGCATTTGCTTAGGAGTGGCCATAGTGGAAATAAAGTGGAAACTAATTACTGTTTGCAGGTGACAGGTCTTGCAGAAAAAAAAAGGGGGAAAATACAAAAATTCTGAAATGTTGATAGCTGGAAGGGGGGCAGGTGCAATGTAATTGTAGTGAGATTGTCTTCGGGGTGTATAGAGCCCCTCTGAGATGACCCTAGAGGGGGTTTTCTTAGCCCCCTACCACCATCTTGATGGTTAAAACCTGCTCCAAACTCCAATGAGTCGTACTTGATGGAGTTCCCATTTTTTGCTATCAATAGTGTAGTATCTCGGCATTTCTATTGTTCAGATATATAATTATGTTGTACAGTGTTTTGAAGAAGCTTGAAAGACTTTTATCAAATAAGTCTAATTTATTGTTTTAAAGCTTTTTCCATGCATTTTCAAGCTATAACACTTACATGTACCTAAACGAATACATCCTCCTGCTAAATTATAAAAATAAGTGAAATAAGTTGAGTTACTTTAGTGTCTTACCAAGATTCATGCTCTGAACTAAGGCCCGTATTGCCAATTTATCAAATCCTGGTCGTTCCATTTTGTCCATATTCAACGATAGTCCACTTCAAACACAAAATCACAAAACGCCTTCTGAGCGATCTTCAGTCCGCTCGCTATACATCGACTTTAAAAACAACAATGCCGTTAATCACTTAAACCATACTGGCGTGGGCAAGTTAGTGCAAGATTTATCGACTTACCAAATGTGGCGAAGAGACCGTTGATATCAATCCCAAGTAGGTTTTGTTCCGTGTGACAGTCCCTGTCATCCTTTCCAGTTTCCGCCATTCTAGCTCACGCTTCCTGCCGAACCTTCCTACGGTAAACCAAAAATGTTGCTCTAGCGTTGATAGGCCCACCAGGGAGCTGTGTAGGTGTCCATGAAATTGGAAGAAAAACTTCCTCCTTTAAAGAAAACTTCCTGCACTGAGTGTTTGTGTTTTTAATCTCCTCCGTTTTTGCAATAGTTCCAATTACAGCAGCTTCATAAAACCAGTAGTTCTTCCTACCAGTTTGCTATAAAAATGTCTCTTTCTTTCACAAAGTAATGCAAATTCTTCCACTTTAAAATAAAATCTCAGCACAGTTAAAAGTGAAGAACCCTTCGGTCACTCAAGAGATATCCATCCCATTACGGACGAATCATTTATCATAAATTGGGATGCTGTGATTCCTCAGAATAAATAATAACTGGTCAGTTTTTCTTTCCCCAGAAATTGCTCAACAGTATTTAGATTGGGACTGACCATTGACCCTCCTACTGGACGGAACCTCTCACGTTACTGAAATAGCACCTGATTCTGGACCCCCCTTTAGCGGTTTCACAACTTTTTTTATGTTCATATCAGGGCTTAGCATGAGTTGGTTTTGCTAAGAACAACACTTTTTGTTCTGCATTTAAAACTTTTGTTCAGAACTGTGAACAAAATACCACCCTGTTTTTGTCTTGCAGCAATTTATCTGCATCTCCTTCAAAAACTAAAGCCACTGGCTACACACACTTTTGTTTGCATGCACACCTACTTTCCATGAATGTAACTTGTTAATGTTTGTAAAGTTCTACTTTATGTGTTGAACAATTATCATTTTTTTTTTTTTAGCAGTTTACAGCTTCATTAGGTTCAATGCAGTTCACAAAAGCATGCAAAATACTGAGCTATATGTAGCAACACAAGGCCGTCATGCAGATATTTTTCCAAGGCTATTAAAAACTCACAAAAAATTACCAAATAAAGATTTGTTGATGATTGTCAAGTATTCAGTGGCATATAAAAGTGGTATAATCCGATAGGGAGCTGTAGAGAAGGATGTTGTACTAGGTAAGTCCTTGGGTTGGTAGAGGTGGTTTTAATTATCCAAATGACAGGAAATGCAGAGGCCTCCCAAATATCCGCTGGTAGTTCCTGCAGCAACGAAAAAAAGAAGTAAAATGTGACACCACAGCTAGATAAATCGACCATGAGCTGTAGAGAACATGTACAGATTTTAGTGTAAGCAGATAAGACAAGCTCAATGATAAATTCATGTGCTAATCACTGTTCATTGACATTGAAATACAGTGTACACATACATACTGTACACTATCTTTGACCTCAATAGTTTGCAATAATTTTCTGAACCGAAAAGGGTAGAGTACATGAAACTTATCGTGAATTAATAGAGAGGAAAATAACAGGGAGCAATCAGCAAAAAGCCTTATTTACATGTATGTACAGTGTACAGGTACTAGCATGCATAAAATCATCAACCCCATGGACTTACTTAAGTCAGTATTCTATAGGCAAACATTAGATAAAGAAAATATTGTAAAAACATGGCCACAAAATAAAGTTGGAGTTGGCTTCCATACTCATCTGTGAGTATACAGGTGCAGTAAGAACAAAGTAATCTACTCAGAAGTCAGGATTATCTCCCTCTAAAGAGTACTTATAACTTGCAATTCCTCTTTACCAGAGTATATCTGAAAAATTATGTTTAATATTAGGCATATAAATATGGCACATAAAACATTCAAAGCAAAATATATATTTAGCAATTGTCCCCCTTTAACTTTAATAGGGGATAGAAGGGGACACCTTTCTGGCTCACAAGCCATTGACTCCTGAATTCTCTCTCATACCCATAGACTATACAGTGAGCAACCCAGATCTAGTACGGTAGGTAAAGGGTTAATAAATCCCTACATGTGTACATGTTAGCTCCATTCTCAAGTTTATCTGTGCACTTGAACATTGAAACTATAACCTATGATCCTTGAGACAAACCTCTTCAATGACTGAATATTTATTCATGTCTTTTTTTAGCTTGTGCGTCTGTCTGTTTATTATTAATTTCAGGATGTAAAGTACATTGAGAGATGTTTTATTGGACTTTGCACTACATAAAAATCAAGTGTAAGTATGTATAATGTACACTGTACATATCGTTTCATTACAACTGAATTATGCATACCCTTATCAAGTTTTGTATTTTGTAAATATGTGAACATTTCGTTTTTTTCCAGATTTATGTTTCTTGAGAAAGGGGTACACTGTATGAATAATCCAGTTGTCATCTGTATATGAATGTGTATGGAAGTATGCATGATCACTAAAATAAGTTTTTCTTTGGTTGTCAAAAACATCATGTGGGCAATTCCACGGTAACGGAAGGACACTCAGACAAGATTTTTGAACTTCAGGTTCATATTAAAAGAAATGTTTTATTAGTATGTATTAAACTATGGGGAACAAAATGTGTTTCAGTCAAGTGGAAAGCTTCATCAACTTCACAAAGTTTGGATAAACACTAATTAACTGGAAAAACCATGTCCATTTTTATGTCCTTCCGTTACCGAGATAATTAATATGCACATTCTTAAACTACTTAACTATAATGACAATTTTTTTTGGGAGAATTAAAGGCACTTATATAGGTATTATATCTGTACTGTTTCACATCTTATACTAATAAAACAGTTCTTTTTATAGTATGAACCTGAAGTTCAAAAATCTTGTCTGAGTGTCCTTCCGTTACCGTGGAATTGCCCATGTGCAGCTCTATCTCTCTGTTCTAGAACAATGGGATTATATGAATAATGACCCTAACCAAACCTTGGCTTCCCTATCTTGAGATCTACCACTGAATATCTATCTTTTTTATTAGGCTCTTTTGCTTGAAGAATCTTTCAAAACACAATACAATTCATAATGTGAACATCTTGCTGGCTCTGATCAATTATAGTCATGAGAGAGAGCTACAGTACTGTAAATCGATTAGGACAAGAAACTGAAACCAATAAGGCACAAATTAGCACAAAGTCATATGAAAATCAATGAAGATAAATCCATTTAAAATAGAGTCTACATGCCTTAAACTGATATATGAATCTACATGTATGTTTAGTTCTATCAAACACACTATGGTAACAATTATTCTGATGTCAATATCCTGCACTGAATAATTTTGAACTTTCCTAACTTTCCTAAAACGTCAAGTTCTGCCGATATCATTACCTTTATAGACTCTTTTAGAGAAGTCATTGAAAGGTGATTTTGTCAGGCCAGTTCCATGAATTGTGAGACATGACAAACAAGTTTTAAATAATTATTTCTTCCATCTTTTATGCCCTAGATGGTTGAAATTGGGAATATATTTCTATATATAGTTTTTCTATAATATTTGAGTTGCTACTGCAGTTCCAAGCAATGCTCAAATTATTCTATTTCCAAACAAGTTAGACCTGTTATGCACAAGTTTTCTTTTAATGGGGCCAAAAGCACAACACTTCTTTTAAAATGTAACATTACTAATCATAGAATTACCCCTCAGTATAAGTGTATGTTTTTACAAACTTTGTAGCCAGGGGCTAGTTTTGTCAAACTTTCAGAAGTTTAAATTCTTGGACATCCCATAGTAACATATTTCATAGAATTTACCATGTTTCTAAATGCAGACAGTCACAAGAAACTGGCCCCAGACTAATAAATCTTCACCGGTGTAAATATTCAGAACTGAATGATAAGGACCATTAAAACAAAACCAATAACAGCTTTAGAACCTTCCTACAACAATAGTGAGTCAAAGGTGTAGAATTTGTATGGTACTTGTGATTCAAGGGGACCAGGTATTCACTGCCATAAAAGCACAGACAAGTGGTCATCGGTCATTCAGGCTTTTAATCCTGCATGGAATTCCATTGGTGGCGAAAAGATCAAGGGGTTTTAAGACACCTATTAGGGATTAGAATCTTGCAAATGATCTGGAAACATCTTGAGAATGTAGACCTGCATTCTATAAGCACAGCCAAATTGAAATTGTTTTGCAATTTGACAAAACTTACAGATTTTGGAAGATACCCACACTCAGTTGGTTACCGGTATCTTGACAGGGCAGTTCATTTTCGAACGGTGAATTGAACAAATTTTGCATTCACTGATTCATGAATCTTTAAAATAATTACTTGACTAAAGTGTTGATTGCAAATAGTCGGTGCTGCATGAAGCACGTACAAAATGAAAGAGTCCAGACACATATACCCCCATCTTACTTGTTGCATAGGAAGAGGTCCCTCAGGAAGGTTTCTATCAATTCAGAGATGCCAACCTCTTGACACAAAAAAACATATTGAGTATCCTAAAAAATCAGATTTACACGAAAATTTGACACTACCACTGACTCGTCCGCCCCGTGCAGTAAAATTTAAAAAAAATGTTTTACTGGTACATGTAAGTACACTCAAGTAAAATGTTTGCTCTTTCATTAAAATTTAATGAGAAAATAGTAAAGCAAAGTTTTTGGTGGGGTTGAGGGGGTTTACTTGTACATGTACATGTTTCTATGCTATTCCGCTGTTGTTATGGATTTTAACAAATATATATATTTTGTATTTTTTAAAGATGAGAAATCGTATTTTAAGAGGTGATATATCGTTATCGTATTTCATTCTTACTATCGTACTAAATACGATTTAATCGTACTGGTTGGCATCTCTGTGAATAGCATGTACAGCATAATAGGAATAATATTTCAAAAAATCAGGGAGGCATTGAAATTGGAGTGACGTATCAAAAAAACAAATTATCAGGGAGGGTTCGTATATCTGATATATCATGCCAGCAGCTAACCAGCTGGAAGAAGAAAATATAATTTCAAAAAATAAATTTTAAAACTACATTTCCCTTGTCAAGAGTGAGCAATGACGTATTCCAAAGGCCTACAGTACCACTGACTATCAGTGTTATTAGCACTGCTCTTGGGGTCAATAAAACACAATAGGTTCGAGATTTAACAACAGACATTAGCTAAAAGCATGGCACAGATTGATCTATTCAAAGATCATGATTATAACGGGAGATTGCATTCTAATTGTGGGATTTATGAGGGGTCAATCAATCCTCTTTTGTTAGTGCCCACATACAATGGCTAGCTTACAAGACCTCCACTAATACATGTACCGGTGTTTGAAGTTTGAACATGACTTTGGATATTTAAGCAAAGTCCATGGTGTTAATTTAAATGCATGATGTACGCAGATCAGAAATGATGGATAAATTATACAAGTGCTGCTCACATAGTTTTATAATAAATGATTGGGGATTGTTTCTCTGCAAAGCGGTTATGTTTTGTTGTTTTTTCTTCCAATTTTTGTTTAATTTGTCTGTTGACTTGATTGTCTGCCATCATCTATTTTTATCTTTCCTCTTAGCTTATTAAAAAAAAACTTATTTACTTGATTTTGATGGTAGGTTCCAATTGTGTCTCTTTTATCTTAATTGTGGGGGAGGGGTAGGAAAATTGCTCATATGAATTAAACTGTTAAAAGTTTAAACCTTGTTACCTATTATGAGAACCAAATTGTCCCTTTATGGGAATGACATTTTTCAGTTAATAATATCACACCATCTGGAACAATGCAATTTCTTTTTTTTTCACAATTTTTATTTATAGATCTAGTATAAATCATAATAATATAAAATAATAAATAGACCTATTAAATAGATCCCTCTATAAATAAATAATGATCAATCAATCAATTAATTATTAAATGAATAATAATGATGAATATAAGCCATCAAGTCTCCTCCATAAAGCAAGATATACAACAACAACAACAATAGTTCATCTAGATCATGTTCACTAACAGAGTAACATACATAATTTTCAGCTCTGCTCAACAAGCAGATATATAGCTCCAGAGATGCCAACTTTTGGAAAACAGAAATAGGGAGGATTTGTAACCGACACCAAATAATGTGCGCGTAGCGCACATCTCGAGCGCATAGCGCCCGACCCATGCGGCCGGGGTCCAGGGCCCACCTTAGGGCCCTGGGGTTCTAGATGCTCTCTGGTGCAATCTGAGCCTTATTTTGCAGCATTTTACATGTGTATTTAGTTAAATAATTCCCACTTTTTTTTAAAATAACATACAAATTGTACAAAATGCATGATGAATTCCTTTCAAACTTCCGAATACAGGGGTACTTGATACTGTATTCGGTCTTATACTTCTGAGACCATTTCTTGGTCTTCTTTTGCTGATTTTCCGCCATTTGGATTCTGTGTCAATATCCACGCATTGGTTACAGCGATCCATATGCTGAAACAATCTTTCGCTACTCTTTGTCTTTTATATGTCTTTTAACATAGTGGAATTACTACATGCTAAAGTTAGCAGACGATATTTCTCATTCAATTCACAGATATATATACTGATAAGCGCCAAAAAAAAAAATCATAATTAAAAAAAAAAAATAAAAAAAAAAATGATTTTTTTTTTTTTTTTTTTTTTTTTTTTTTTAAATAAATAAATCGGGAGGATAAGGATGGTGATCGTAAGGTCGGGAGTTGGGGTGAATAATCGGGAGCCTCCCGATGAAATCGGGAGGGTTGGCATCTCTGTAGCTCCTACGGCCAGTCACACCTGGCTGGCCCCTAAGACTCGGCTGAGGTGAAAGCAATGCCACTGTTCATCTCCGAAGGCCGTACGAACCCCCTTGTTTCTTCCCGGGTTTCTTCTCAGGCAGCTAAATAAATGTTTCAGTTTACCGAAATCCCAAAGGAAATGTTAACAACTTACCTTGAGTGTGTTCAATCACTCGTTCATTTCAAGTCCAAGACTAAATACAGTACTTCCTTGATTCCAAAACTTTTCGAAAGTCAACCCAAAATCTCCTGAGAGAAGATGACAGAGAACTATTCCGCAACACATGTTTGAAATGTTACAGCCCGTAAAAGTTCAATGACCTCTGAGCGATCAGCTGTTCGTCGAAATTCGTCTCTTTTCAGACTGGCGGAATTCTGATTCTGATTCTGATCCTGGTCTTGATCCTCAAGAGGGATATAGATGACCAATAAGAACGTTATCGTTCGAGAGAGAGTGTTTGGAACTATATAGTTTCTCGAAACTATCATAAAGTCGGCTATATTTTGTGTTATTTAGTTGCACTAGTTGTAAAAGATGTGGTTCGAAACCAAGTCAGTGCGCTCATACCCTTTGGTAAAGCATTAATCCTCATTACCTGTCTCCCTAGCTGGTCAACCATGACCATCAATTAGGGGGGGGGGGGGGGTTACCGTTTGGTCTACAACTGGTTCATCTACTAGTTCCATTTGGTCTACACCCAGCCTGTCTACTCTCCACCCGGCCCCGGCCCACTCAGTCTTGATCTAATAATCATTTTGTCTACTTATCTTTTGTTTTTGGCCATTTAGGCAATAGCCATTTGGTCTAATCTCGAATAAGCATACTACCCATTTGGTCTATTTTGGATATGTGTCATGTATAGTAGGGGCAAAAACCCATGTAGCTATGCCACTGGTACCATGGTAACAAAGATTCTTATCTCTTTTTCCTTCCCGTTTCCTCAATTAATCTACGCTGAACAATGATAACAAAATATTTTTTTTTTTTATACTATAAAGTAAAAACGATATGAGATTTGATTAAATGTCAGCTTTATTCAACCGAAAGGGGCACAAATGCAAACAAATCTATCATCAAATGTTTTAGTTTATCCAAATACAAATTTTATGAGAAATAAAAGACAAATAATGCAAGATTATCTGAAGTAAACCCACTTTACTTCATTTTTTTTTTCATTTTCACATTTCCAAACAGCATCTTTTGCTGGGAGCACATTTTTGGCAAATGCCACAGCGGAATATTTGAATTATCTTAACCCACAATATTATTCAACTTTTTGAAATATCTCTGACGATCCAGGAACTCAGCTTTTTCTGTCATACCCTTAAAACAGTCTGCAAGCACAAACTCTAATTTGACACTTAAAGGTAAAGACCAGTATTGGAAACGCCCCAATTTCAAAAAATGAAATGGAAGCTCTTTATTACCAATCATGTGAAAAAATATGTTTTGACTAATACATGATGATAACAAATTTGCTGGGAAACCGCCTACTAATTGATGTATTTGGTAAATTAGTTTATCTATTGGACTGTGAGAGATAAACGCACGTGTCGCGCACGTGTACGTAGTCCCATATACATCTTTCTACAATGCCGCTGTAACTTTACGAAGACTGGGCCATATTTCTTATCATTTTGATGATTCCAGAACCTTGAAGTACACACCAATACTATATGCTAGATGATCACCTTTTCTGATCGATTCCACCACGTTTCTTTCACAATGCAATCGCATGACCAGAACTGGTCTTTATCTTTAACCACAATTCCTAAAAAGCCTTGAGCCTAGATCATAGCCTCATTTCACTGACACTAGTATGCACAACGATTAAAAAAAGGTTTTGTAACTGCAAATTTGTCTTGAATCTCTCACTTCCCCAACCCTGGATGACCCCCTCCGGCTATCTGAAACAGGGGCCCCCGGCCTTTCTTAAATTAAGTTTCATGCTTAATTACTTCTCATAATGGTCCCCTGCCCCTAGATCCGCCTCAGTGTGATATGTATGTATTTGCAGAGGTGCCCCCCCCCCACTTTTTCAGGTACCCCCAAAGTGCCCCTTTTTACAGAGGACAAGTGCCCCTTTTCCTTTATAAGAACTGCCCCTTCCCCTTCTAATAAGTGCCCCTTTTCCTTGTGATAGGTGCATCCCCCCCCCCATTTTTAAATAAGATCCCCTTCACTTTCTCATAAATGTTCCTTTTCACCTTTGATAAATGCCCCTTTCAAAATCTGATAAGTACCCTTTTCCTTCGACAACTGCCCCTTTTCCTTTGCAATCATAAGTGTCCCTTTGCCATTCTCATAAGTGCCATTTTCCAGCTGGTAAGTGCCCCTTTTCAGGTACAAGAAGTGCCTCCTTACCACCTCTGAGAAGTGCCCCCTTCACCTCTGACAATTGGCCCTATTCAAATCTGACAGGTACAGGTTTTGACAAGTGCCAATTTTCCTTTGTAATAATTGCCCCCTTTCCCTTCTGATAAGTGCCCCTTTTATTTTGAAATATGCCGCTTTTCCCTTCTCAAAAAATGCCCCCTTTTTTCTTTAAATAAAAAAGCGCCCCTCTCCATTCTCATAAGCGTCCCTTTTCATCTCTGGTTATTGCCTCTGTTTTGTTGCGAGAAATTCCCCTTTTCACCTTTGATATTTTTGCCCTTTTTCCTTTTCAATAAGTGCACTTTTCCCTTCTGATAACCCCCTTCCCTTTCTCTTAAATGCGATTTTCACCTCTCATAAGTGCCCCTTTTATTTTGACACATGCCCCTTTTCCTTACTACTAAGTACCATATTTCCTTCGGATAATTGCCCCTTTTCCTTCTTTATATATGAAGCCCTCCCCTTTTTCAAAAGGCCCCTTTTTACATCTGATAAATGCCCCAATTAAAATCTGATAGGCGCCCTTTTCCTTTAACAGATTGCCAATTTCCATTATCACAAGTGCGTTTTTTCATCTCTGTTGAGCGTCCCTTTCCAGATGTAATTAGAAGTGCACTATTAACCTCTGATAATTGCCCTTTTTTACTTTGACACGTGCACCTTTTCCCTTTTGATAAGTTCCTACTTTTCCTTTCTCTATAACATCCACCCCAAAGCGACTTAGATTCTTAGAGCCCCTCTTTCTTTAATTTTTTTCGAGAGCCCACTCTCATTTATAGATGTTGTCATTATGTTACTTATAAAAGAACTGTCAGTCTTCCTTCACTAGACTGTGCTTAAAACTCATCAGGGTTTGTTTACTGTCCTCTTTATAAGATGTAATTTTTCGCACTGCGACCTCAAAAATCTGAAAAAAAATTAAGCTTGCTCATGCTTGGTCAAAAGTTAATAATCTGACCATCACACCCAACTGCAAAGTATTTTGCTTAAAGGCTTAGTCCACTCAAAAAAGAATAAGCTCATAATAGATGCAGAAAAACAAGAGAAACAAAGCAAAACAAATTTGAGTAAATTCGGATAACTAATTAGGAAGTTAGCCTATGATTTGTATTTAAAGTATGGAAAACTATGGAACTTAGAAAATCACTACACAAATTGCCAATTTGGTTATCAGTTTGTGACGTCATTGCCTCACTATTGTTTATATTATTTTAATCCCATTAATTTTTCTTTTGCTTTCCCCATGCCTTTGCCCTTTGGTCATGGAGGGGGTTGCTGAAAAGCTGGGCTTGTAGATTGCAGCCCCCTATAACTTATAGTTGCAGAAATAGTATATCAATAATAAAGGAACGCACAAATACATAAACCAATGAAACATAACATAGAAGGAGTGAAAGGGACAGGGAAAGAAGGGAGACAACGAGAGAGGGCAGGGCTCTTACCTATAACACACATAACACAACACGGGTCGACTGGAATACGGATGGCCAGTACAAAATGAATCAAAATATCAAATGTATTTTATTGAGTTAAATAAATTTAAAGAGTGAGAGCTAACGCTTGATAATTACGCAAAAAAGATTTTTTTTAATTTGAATTTAAAAGAATTTAAACTGGGGGCATTCTTGATGCTAACATCAAGAATGGTCCATAGCTTCGGGCCTGCGTAAGTGAATATGGATTTAGCAAGTAAAGTTTTATTTAATGGCAGATGAAATTCGTCAGATTGGCGCGTAGGGTATTTGTGTATTGTTTTATTTTTGATAAATATTAAATTGAAGGCTGAGGGTAGCGTATTATTATTTAACTGGTAAATAAACTGACCGAGGCTATAACGATATAAATTATTTATTTTCAACACATTATTTTCAACAAATAAAACGTCAGTATGAGATCTCCAGGCAGTGTTACAAAATAATAACACGCATAGCTTTTTTTTGTAGAAGTAGTATTCTATGAAGATAAGAATCTCAATCGTATGAATTACCCCAAACAATAATACCATAATTTATAATTTATAATTTATAATTTATAATTCTTGGTGCCCCCCCTCCCCCCACTTTGGTAGATGCTCCGTCGCCCCTGTGTATTTGACATTGCACAAATTGGGTCAATCTTTAAAATGTATGAACTGCAGGGAGATTGAGAATTAGGGAGTACAACACATTTAAATTTTCGGTTATCAAATTTTGATTTTTGTCAGCACTTGATTGTCGCCAGATCCCCCGAATTGAAGGCGCTTCAAATAACTTCCTTCTTTTTTCCTGGATGGAAGGTTTATGAGCTTCTGTCTGCAGACTTAAAAATCTGAGGACCAGTCTTTCACTCTTTGTTTGGTTTTATATTCTTTAAAATCCTATTTTTTCGCTGCAGCTTGCATACTATACTACACAATATTTGATGTCATCAGCGCTATTCTCGAAAGCCCTAAAGAGGGCGTAAACACTTTACACAAGGGAGATAGTTGAGTCTTCTTTGATTGTGTTATACAGGAATCCGAGGACAAAACCTGGATTATTCTGGCGTAGCTACGCCCCCCTGAATTGCATGAAAGGAGCAGGAGAAGCAGGAGGAGGAGAAGGAGAAGAAGGGGAGAAGGAGAATAGAAAGAAGAAGAAAAAGTAAAAGAAGAAGAAGAAGAAGAAGAAGAAGAAGAAGAAGAAGAAGAAGAAGAAGAAGGAGAACACAAAGAAGAAGAAGAAGAAGAAGGATTTAAAAAAAATGGGGGGAAAAAAGATAAAGAAGAAGAGGAAGAAATGCAGAAAGAAAACAAAAACTAAAAAGAGATAAAAAAGGGAAAATGGAAGGTGATAACAAAATAGTATGAACCCCTTACATTGACTATTCCCTATGCTTGGTCACCTTGCTTTCAAACTTTCCATTTACCCGTTTAAATGAATGCCCCACCCCACCAATTTGATTATATTACATGATTATTATCCATGAAGCCACCATTTCTGTCTTTCCTACTGTTTGTCTGTCCCCCCCCCTTCTGTCAAACTCTCTCTCTCTCTCTCTCCCTCTGCCAGGCTCTCTCTCTCTCTCTCTCTTTGTCTATCTCTCTGTCTGTCTGTCTCTCTGTCTTATCTTCCGTGCCCCCCTTGTACTTTCTCCTCACTCTTTCTTTCACATTTTACCATTCTCTTTATGTTTATTGCTTCCTTCCCTCTCCCCTTTTCATTGTTTTAAAAAATTTATTCTGATCCATATTTCTTTGATAATACACATTGTGAAATTTGACAATATTGTGTATTGACATGAATGAAAAATTATGAAAACTTTTAGATAATTTGAACAAATCAAAAACTTTAGGAAGCACTTTCATTCCCTTTCTACACCAGCATAATACACTCTGACAAATAAGAAACACTTTTTACGCACCAAGAGAATTGTAAGACATAACGCCATTTATTAATGCTTTAATGGTTTGAATACATCACAGTGTTTCCGATGAAACCAGTACCTATGTTATATTCGTGTCATTGAAAACAAGATACTGCTCTACAAAATGATTTTCCACAAAAATACAGCCTAGAGGTTCTACCCTTAACAATAAATAGCACTGCAAGCAATCTAACAAGTAGGAAAATAATTATTACATTTACCAAAAAAATATTTTGAAAGTTTTTCCCTGATAATGAGTTTTCATTAAAATATAGTAGTAGGAAAAAAAATGAAAGGTAAAATATTCATCTTATAGAATTGGAAGACAGTCATGGCATGGCATGATTGCATGCAGATTAATAAAACATGGAAATAAGAAAAATTGTTTTCTTGGTTATCAAGCACTTCATAATACTCCTGATTGATTTTCAGCATTAAACAGCTGTATTTTAGTAAAGCTACACAATAATTTGTAAAATTATGCAGCTAAGGTATACAAGATAAATGTACACCGTAAATCTGCAATCGATTTCAGATAAATTTGCTAGCAAGTAGCTCATTGATTATTTCAGTCAAAGTCAATATGATAGATAATATAAATCTCCTACCATAATAAGTCTAAAATAAATCAACAAGTAAACAGTGAGAATACTTTCTTATGTAAACATGCTCATATATTTAGAAGCATTTATGAAACAAGGTTTAAATTTCTCTTTTTTTAAATACACCGTTTCTAAGTTAAAAACAACTACACTCCACATACGAGTCATGAATTAGTGAAAACACTTTCAGCCAAATAATAATATAAGCTTACCCTGGCTAGATGTTGTATAATGATATTTTGCAGCAATTACGCAATCCATTTTAAGCACGATTACAACAAAATCCGCCACATTGCAATTTTTGCAAATGAACTGTTCAAAACATGGAAACGTCCATTTGACCTAAGGTTCATAAGGTCAAAGCCAAAAGGCCAAAGGTTATCGTTCAGTGGATGGTCTGACAATAAGGATTAAAGCCCACTGCACACTTTACAATCCTGTTGCAATCACATTTTCAGAGAAATCGCAGTTGCATTGGATATGGAAATTTAAACAAAAACCGTAGTCAATTATTGCCTTTCTGGTCGGCGTAAGCGTAAAAGCCAAATCGGCTTAAGATTGTAGAAGATTGCACAAGTGAAATCACATCACTATGGTTCTAAGCTGATTGTAGTTTTCATCCTTAAAGGAACCTTGTTGCCCCCCCATCATTGTTATTTTTGTATATTCATACAAGTAT
This sequence comes from Strongylocentrotus droebachiensis, assembly GCA_035222895.1. Lineage (NCBI taxonomy): Eukaryota > Metazoa > Echinodermata > Echinoidea > Camarodonta > Strongylocentrotidae > Strongylocentrotus > Strongylocentrotus droebachiensis. Next base: position 271,712 of record JAVYIG010001215.1, read on the forward strand.
TCCGAACTTCTATTATCAATTTTTAAACGTTTGTATTCCAAAACAGCCATAAGTTACATAAGATTGAAGGCTCACAAGACCAACACTCCACATAACAATAGGTTCTACTCTGTCTGACATTTAGTCCGATGAATCTTTGATCTTGCAATTTTAGTTCACGCAATGGATACACAACCATTAAAACAGTCCATTTTTCATCATAAACATGGATCAAGTGTATACTGAACTGTATGCATCACATATATTGCAAAATAAAGTGTGGAGAAATGGATAAAGAAAATATACGTAGGAAGACGTTTTCACCATTCCCTCTCTTAAAATGGCCCTTAATTGTTTTCATGTTACAAAATATAAAGTGCTATTACATATATGTTCAATTATAATACATTCTATGTTTTGTCTAGTTGTAATGATTACATATATGTTCAATTATAATACATTCTATGTTTTGTCTAGTTGTAATGATTACATATATGTTCAGTTATGATACATTCTATGTTTGGTCTAATTGTACTTTGCACCGATTTCTAACTTCCTGAGCTGTCTGGAATGATATATTTCAAATGAGAAGACTGGAATGTTAGAAAATGGAAATAACGAGTGATTTGTGCAAAATGTCTGTCACTGTCTTTGAGCATCAAGATTTCATATAATTGATGTTTGAGAATATACAGTACTTCTTTGAGGTAATAAACCACAAAACTGTTCTTATATTTTGTTTGCAGAGCCATTTAGTGTAAAATCCACATGATCTAACACAAAACTAAGGCCCTTCTGGCTCTCAAATAACTATATAAATTTATATACTAGACTCACAACTGTCAGAGTCTTGGACGAATCCATTTTGATATTTGGAGAGCTAGAAAGCACTTGACTGTAAGACCGGGTCTGCCAGTCAACCTTACATGTAGTACATAAAGAAACCTTTGATTGGTTTGGTTTGATGGTTGATTTCACCCATCTGCTAAGAAAGCATGCATATGCAACCAGGGGACTCACAGCTTTAAGACCTCCCTGAGGGACTTGGTAATGACGATTAATGGCTTACTGTAGGGCACTAGCAAATACACTTCGGGAGTGTTTCACAAAGACTAAGAGTGACTTTAAGTAAGACTTAACTATGGCAGGCCGTTCATGCCACGGTTTGCTCTCACCATTATGATCTTAAAATGATATTTTTTCCTTCAATAATGAATTATCAAAAAATAAATTCTGTAGATTTGTGACCATGATATGTACATCCCTTGAGAGACTAATGCCAGTAAACGGTGAGAGCAAACAGTGGCATGAATGGCCTGCCATAGTTAAGTCCAACTTAAAGTCAGTCTTAGTCTTTGTGGAACACCCACCCAGGTCCTCCCGGTTACGAGATCACTGCTCTGCAACCGAGCTAACGATCTCCCTTCCTTTTGAAAACAAAGTCGTAATAGATTTGGTGCGATCAAGGTAGTAAATAAAAATTGCTGAATACACATGGAAAAATAATGAATAACAAGATACTAATGTCTTTAGTAAGGTACTTTATCTACAACAAAATAATGTGCACATCATGTGAAGAAAAGACTCATGCTAATTTTGTGTGAATGAATGGCAACTGCGCGCAACAAAGGTCCTGCGTGTATTCAGAGCTCTGTGTTATAACATACAGAAATGTAAAGCGTATTATACTTTACTTCATCATTTAAAAAAAACGCTGTGGTTTTGCTGTGACATGTCTGAACGAGCCTTACGGAATGCATAACCCTCTTTCATACAGCGAAACCTGTACACAAAACTACTCATGTGAGACAAGAAATAAAGTCTTCCTAAGCAAGTGGTCTTTATGTACAGGTTGCAATGAGAAACACTGTTCAAGGGATACATACATTTGTTTCAAATAATATACAGCTGATTGCTCTAAAAGTAGGTTTCATTTTACAGACATATGTTTGTGTGCATGGACATGTTTCACTTAGCTGGAATGCTTTGCTCCTGAATAGTATCTTAAGAGGTTGGGTGGTCACAAACTTGTCTCTGTCGAAAGAAAGTCCAGAATCTGCCATTAAAGGCCCACTGCACTACTTATAGCTATTTGCGCCCTCTATATAGCAAACAACGCCTAATCGGTGCCTGTTGGTCCCCCATGATCCTCTTTTTCTTATTTTAATTGAGAGCTGATTTCATGAGATAACCACCTGTCAGTGACCTTACAGGGAGGTCTAATCTCCCCTGGCTAAACTAGTACAGACGGGCTTTAAGAGGTTGGGTGGTCAGAACTTCTCTCTGTCTAAAGAAATTCCAGCATCTGCCATTAATCCTTGAAACCTGAATACAAAGACCAAGATCGATGCATGGTCTTTAAAGACAGACAGTCTTTCTACAAAGGTGGTTGCTAAAGCAGGTTTCCTTAGGCATGTATGAACATGTTTGTGGGAGCTCTTCACTGAGCTGGTATAGCAGTGTCTCCCTTGCCTTTCTTGTGATCTTTCGCGTCGCCAGTTCCGTCCACCATTTTGTTGTCGTTGAGGTCGCCGTCCACTTTCGGTGCCTCTCCGCTCTTTAACATGCGGAGCTCCTCGGGGCCAAAGGGGTGACAGAGGATGTCCCTGGGAGTTTTCTTCATGTAGGTCAAGTCAGGTCGGGTCATGTAGACGTCCATGTCTGAGCCAAACTGGAAGAGAGAGAGAGAGAAAGAGAGAAAGAGAGAGAGTGGAGAAAGAGAGAGAAAGAGAGAGAGAAAGAGAGAGTAAAGGAAAAAAGAGGAACACATTGGTACAGGAATTTCATGATACATGTGAAAGGACTTCATAACAACATTTACTAATAAATTGATTTACTAGAAAATTTACTTAATGGATAATGTCCAAGCCAAACTGGGAGATAGAGGGCCAAAGTAAATTCCTATTCATATATTTTTTTTCTTTTTCGTCTAAATAAATGCCAACTGAGCGCAACAAAGGACTGAGCTCTGTGTTAAACATATAGGATACAGAAAGGTAAAGCGTATTACACTTTACATCATCTTTAAAAAAGGCAGTGGTTTTGCCGCATCATATTTGAACCAGCCTTGATTAAGGAGAAAAGCATTGTACAGGCGTTGCCAGATTTAAGAAGCAGCGGCAAAACCAGCCTGTGCCACCCTTAGTTACTTTAATCATTATGCTCAAAATATGTCAAATGGTATCTTTAAAACATTTGATGAAACTCAAAGAAATTATTATCATACCTCATACATGATCTGTCTACAGGCTCCACATGGCGTCGAGTACAGCTTCTCAACATCCCTACAAAGAAAGGAAAAAAGGAGAATGTGAATATTATCTGTTGATATATTGAAGAGGTCCTAGTGGTCCTAGTGGATATGCCCCTGGACTATGGATCACATGGTTTGCAGTTCAAACCCCACTGCAGCCCCAATGCAGCCCTTTGGCAAGACATTAATCTACATTTGACACTCTCCACCCAGGTGTTGAATGGGTACCTGATAGGATGCAAAACATATTGTGGTTGGATGCCTCACCTTGAATATTGGGGCATGTTTTCACAAAAGTTTGTGTAGCCAAACACATTGACCTAACACGAAGGCCCAATGGAATGAAGTAAGCCACTTGCAGTAATCTTTGAGAGATAAAAATACACAATGAAATGACAACTGCCAGAAGATTTTGTGATTCTGCAAATAAAAGGATGCAAGGTTCATCTCCCTTCTTTAGGAGAACAGTATTGCATGGGTTAAGTAAAGGGGTTAAGTAAGGGGATTAAAGTCAACATAAATCTAAATACAGATATTGTACCATTAATCCTTTGAGGAAGAGGGAGGGGGGGGGGGGTAGAACAATCAATTTACTTCAGTGACTTTATACACTTCTTGAGTTCATCATCTATCAATGCCAAAATATATAAATAAGTAGCCACTACCCTCACGAGCGGGTTAAACCACTAGTGGAACAGGTAATAAACCTGCTTGTGAACGTAAGTAAAGATGAAGCTTACAAATATTGCCTTTTTAATGTCCTTCAAAAAAAATCTTTGCAATAATACATGAATGAAAAAAGAAACTAAATGACATCTAAATTGCATTTTTATACACTTTGTAATAAGAACTACATCTGAACATATTATATTATGCACAAAGTCCAAAGTACCATGAACGAATCCATTCAGCTGATCGAGAGCTAGAGAAGTACAGGATGCTGTGCACTTGGACTTTGAAAATTCATTCATAAATTTCCATAATCACAGTTGCTACAATATGACGTATAACATACTGTTGTATAGCGCCATCTATGCCTTCCACAAGATACTGTGAATAAAGAATTCTCTCTTTTATACATGGATGCCAGGCCAGTTAACTCAGTCGTGGTAGTAGTGCGTTATTTGTACGGTAGTCAAGAATATCACTTGATAGATCGAGCTGTAATTAGATCTAAAGAGACTAAACAATACAACAGTTCATTCAGCTGAGAAAACTATAGGATGCTACGCACTTGGACTTTGATCGATCAGAAAACTCATTCATTTCTATAATCACAGTACCTTGCATATCGCTTCAGCCTAAAGTCCACTGACCTTCAAACAACAAACAAGTAATGGATTTTGCTGCCAGAATGATCGTGTACTTGTGGATAATTTCTACCTGTATCCTGAGACGAGTCGGAGTGGCATCAAGTGACAATAATTTTTGTGGATCAAACATCACAAACCTACATAAACCATGCTTGCTGCAGCAACAGACTTTGGGTGTGCCATTGAATACAGACCGTGTTTCATGTGCAGCAAAGATTCTAATGCCTACTGACATGGCAAATTCTTTGCCACCCAAAAACTTTTCTCTGAAAAGCCTGGATGATATTATCTCCATCGGAGATGAGATAATAACCGATTATTTTTCAGTTGAGGAAGCCAACAGATGGGATGTGAGCATAAGTTTTTCAACCTTACCAAATGAACTAAAACACATTACCCTAGTGCAGCTGACATACACAGTGGTGAATTTCACAGGGGTAGACGAATTTTGGTCAACTATACATATACATGTGAATGACAATATTTACGAGTGGCATCTCCTCTTGTTCCCCAAACAAGATCCGATGTCATCGGAGAGTACATCTACTACATCAGCTATACCATCTAAATCTGTGAGTTCATCTACTACATCAGTTACATCATCTGAATCTGAGAGCAAGCCATACTCGATCTGGTTGATCCTGTCAATAATTGTCAATGTGGTTCTACTAATTCTCATCATCATTTGGATTTGTTTTCCTCATCAAACTGAAAGATGGCGTTCACAGAATTGTTTGCTTCGGCGCATTGAATCAGCAATACATGGAACACAAAGCGTAGATTCCTCCTCGTCCAAACTAATCAAGTTCACCAAAATTTCACAAAGCGATACCAGCTCTCCAGGAGAAGCTAGTAAGTGCAACAATATATTTTTTGTTAAATAATAATCATTGGTAGTCGGTGTGGGTTGGTCAAAGGAGGTGCACACCATCTTATTCCTTGTTTGTTTGATCTTATGTTTGACGTTATGTTTGATCTCATTTTAATTTTTATTATTATATATCAGTGATATGCATGATTGATTGAATAAAGTACAAATTTATAAATTGTGTGTTTATTATACATTTTGGTGGGTAATTTTTAATGGTGCGCTTAGAAACACCAGTACAGTATGAAGCGCCTAATAAATGTTGTGTATTATTATTATTATTAGATATAAAGGACAGAATAGGTGACCTCAAGGGAAACATTTGCCATCATTCCAGTCCGATAATAATTTTACAAGTTCCAATGCATCACTAGTGTATGGTATACACATAGCAGTAATTTTGAGGCAAATGCGGGCATGTCAAATGGCTCATAAAACCAGTTAACAAATTTTGCAAATCAATGGAAAACATGCATAATATTCCATTTTGCCCCAAACTGCATGGAAACCGCATGCACATTCACTGTTGCCTATTTAGCTGGAATAATATTTCTAACATGTACCTATTTTCAATGATTGTGACAACATGATTTATTCTTTATATATAATTTAAATCTTTAAAGAGTCATATAGATTGATCAGTAGAGTTGAGAGAAAATGCTGTACATATAAACCTTATCTATCAAGAATAAATCATATTGTCACAATTTTTTTGTGAAAAGAGGTTAAAATTATTCAAATTTTATGGGCAACGGTGTATAAAACCAGCCAACAGAAATAAACTATGAACTAAAAACAGCCACCAAATATACTGACGCATTTTTCAACTTTGTTCTGATCCATCCATGCAGACACACACGAGACGGAAGTGAGAGTCCCCAGGTCAGATATCAACCAAGACGGCGGAATTCTACATGAACAGGATGAAACTCATCAGATACCAACTAATGGGGGTTCCCCTTGTACTGGGCAAGCTAATGGTGAGTACAGTGTGTATCTTATACTGCTTTCAAACTGGCTTCTATCGGAGTCACACCGATGAAAATACTGATTGAATTTTCCTTATGTAAACAAAGTTGTAACCGCCGTTTTCCCTGCTGTTGCTTTCATACTGCCGGTCAAATTCACTCGCTGTGGCGACCCCTTGCCGGAAGTGAAAGATTATTACGTAATTATTAAGCCCGCGCCCCATCTAGCTGGCATGCAGCATGTTCAACAAAAAGTCAACAAACACAGCTGGTTACGATAAAGCGCGCGTACATTGCGACATTAGACCATTTTAATCAGTGTTTTAATCGCTGTTTTCTCCCAAACGCATTCATAACACTGATAGAATGAGAAATAATCGCCTATTTCTCTTCTTTTCATCGGCTATTTAATCGGCTGTTTCTCCTCTGTAGCATTCATAGTGGCCGTTTCATTGGATGCATCCGATGAAAATCAGGCTAGTTTGAAAGGGGTATAATACTCTTCTTCTGGAAGTTTAATACATGTATGTGCTGTGGCCACAACTGCTCCATCATCAATGTCGACACACTAACTGAATCCAGAACTTCAACCCTGGACTAAACACCACCCTTACGCCAACCCCTGTCTTAAACCAAACCTAAAACTCTTTTCATAGACATATCATGTAAAATATTGATATAATTCAGGTCACCTACATGTATTTACATCATCTGGGTCGAGTGTGGAAAATGTAGATCAATGTCTTGCCAAAGGACATTAGTGCCGTGGCGGGACTCAAACCGCGGACTTTGTGATCCACAGTCCGGTGACGTATCCACTCGACCAAGACACCTCTATAATGTACTGCTTTTGTCTACTTTCTTTCCAACTGACAGATATTTACCACAATAAATTTTCTTGATATAGCCACACTGTGAATATGATTATTTTGTTATGTTTAATCTATTGCAGAAGGGACTTGTGTGGTAGATATGCATCAGACTGAGAGAGTAGACCCTACTGAACAGCAGCAACCAACGTCAGAAAGCAATCGACATGCTCCTACAGAAGCATGTACAGGTATGTTTATATGTTGCAATCCATTTCCACAAGAAGTGCTGCTATGTCAGAAGTTAAAGTTCCTTAATGGCTTGGATAAGTCAACAAATTGGCCCGGTTGAATTGGTGACATTCACACATAAGGCCTGTCTTCACTGTCTCGAGATTGCCAAATATCCAGCTATTTGAACTATCCCGATCGCAAACTATCCAGCTAATTTGCGTCTTCATCAGACCGAAGTAGCAATTAGCAGGATATTTGGTCGGGATTGTCATCCCAAGATATCTTGGGATAGTTTTGCAAAATATCCCACTATTTGGCAAAATATCCAGCTATTTGTCCTGTGCGTCTTCACCAGACCGAAGACTCGCACTATGCGCTAACGCTGAGCAAAATATCTCGAGCTAATATTCAAGGTCGAGTTTCGAGGTCGAATCTCGAGCTGATGAATACGTGATTTGTAACTTCGGATTATTTCCCAAATCAGAAATAGCGGAATATTTGGCAATCTCGAGATGATGAAGACGTGCCTATAAAGATGCCAACTGCAACAAAGTCTCCAGGCCATTATTTGTTTACGTTACCAATTGTTGAGTTTAGATACATTTAGTTTGCGTCAAACATACTAGTTTACCGCTTTATAGTCACATAATATTACAGGATATATGGAAGGTCCTACATGTACACATACGCTGATTTGAAAGCTGAACATGAAAGAGTGGCTAACCCTATCTGTGACAAAATGAAGTTTAACAAAATTGTAGTCAGAGGAAATATCAGAGCAATGTACTCTTCTCATAGAGGTATCTTTTTATATTTTGAGTTATGTCCAAGGTAAAAGTAGAATATTTATATAATTTGGGTTATGTGGTGTACATCCATGTGAAAATGTTGGTTTGCTAGACAAGCAATTTTGCACAAAACAATAGGCACCCATTGATAGGAAGGATTGCTTTGGGCAACACAATGGCTTTCCAAAATTATAATTTCTGGTCTCGATTCCATGACAGCCCTTTTAACATCAGTATACATTATGCATGCACTGCAGACATTTAATAAATCTTTAAGCCCTTGGTACATATGGTTATCATGTACTGCTTCTTTTCAAACTTTCAGCTGGCTAAAACAAATATTTACAACATTCAAATTTCTTGATATAGCCAAACTGTGAATGTGATTATTTTTGTATGTTTAATCTAATGCAGGAGAGACTTGTGTGGTAGATATGCATCAGACTGAGAGAGTAGACCCTACTGAACAGCAGCAACCAACGGCAGAAAGCAATCTACATGCTCCTACAGAAGCATGTACAGGTAAAATATATGTTGCAATCCATTTCCGCAAGCATTACTGTTATGTCAGTACTTAGTTAAAGTTCCTTTATGTCTTGGATGTGTCAACAAATCTGCTGGGTTGAATTGGTGACATTCACACATAAACATGCCAACTGCAACAAAGTCTCCAGACCGTAATTTGTTTAGGTTACCAATTGTTGAGTTAAGAGACATTTAGTTAACGTCAAACATACTAGTTTACCGCTTTATAGTCACAGAATATTACAGGACACATGAAAAGGTGCTACATGTACACATACGCTGATTTGAAAAGCTGAACATGAAAGAGTGGCTAACCCTATCTGTGACAAAATGAAGCTTAAAGAAATTATAGTCAGAAGAAATATCAGAGCAATGTACTGTTTTCATAGATGTGCTTTTTATATTTTGAGTAGAATGTTAATATAATTCAGGTTATGTGGTGTCCAAGTGAAAATTGAAGGTTTGCCAGACGAGCAATTTTGCACAACACAATATGCACCAATAGTATTGGAAGGATTGCTTTGTGCAACACAATGGCTTCCCAAAATTACCATTTCTGGTCTCGATTAGCTCTCCATGACAACCATTTTAACACCAGTATACATTAGTCTTGGCATTTCTTGCACTGCAGACATTTAATAAATCTGTAAGCCTTTGGTACCTCTGTAAATAAAATAAATACAACATGGCATATGGAGGTTATTTGTGTCCAAATGCTATGGTCACAAAGGTTCGTAGGAACGATAATTTTGTACCAATCTCCCTGTTTTTCCATTGTCTGACAATCATTTGTACGGCGTTCGTAGCAGTTCGTATTAGCATTTGTGACCGAGGCTTAAGACATGACTTTAGTAACTTCTAATATATTATTTTTCATTTTTGTTGCCTTTTAAGGAACGCTGTCTGCACTGGGAGATGAAAAGACAGAACCTGAAGAAGAAGAAGACATTGTAGATCAGCATACCGTTGGCTTGGGTAAACCAGAAACTCAAGAAATTCAAGCTCAAGAAGAATTGATTCAACGAGAGGATACTGATCTGGAATCAGATAGTGATGACTAGGATAGGGAACATCGAGACCTGCTAGTAATTCTCCTGCCAACTAAAGACAAGACAATCTCCTATAAGTGCCTCCGCCCTAAATTGAAATTCAGTATTGGAAATGGATGCAATTATTTGTGACATATCACAATAAAAACAAAGGTTCCTGAGATATCGCAATGGCAAGGCTAAAACCTGTAATTCAGGTTATGTGTTGTCCATTGACCTTTGACCTATGAACCTGAAATCTGATCAGATCATCTTCAAGAAACTGAACTCTTATAATTCAACTGTTCTTCCAGTTTTCTATTATGACATCATTGTGTGGTAGAACTTACAAAGCTGATCCAAAGTAAAGACGACATGAAGAAACTGAACTCTTCAACTGTTCTTTCAGTTTTCTATTATGACATCATTGTGTGGTAGAACTTACAAAGCTGATCCAAAGTAAAGACGACATGAAGAAACTGAACTCTTCAACTGTTCTTTCAGTTTTCTATTATGACATCATTGTGTGGTAGAACTTACAAAGCTGATCCAAAGTAAAGACGACATGAAGAAACTGAACTCTTCACTATTCTTTCAGTTTTATATTATGACATCATTGTGTGGTAGAACTTACAAAGCTGATCCAAAGTAAAGACGATGTGAAGAAACTGAACTCTTCACTATTCTTTCAGTTTTATATTATGACATCATTGTGTGGTAGAACTTACAAAGCTGATCCAAAGTAAAGACGATGTGAAGAAACTGAACTCTTCAACTGTTCTTTCAGTTTTATATTATGACATCATTGTGTGGCGAACTTTAAGAACGCTGATCCAAAGTAAAGACGGCTTGAAGAAACTGAACTCTTAAACACTGAAACTGAAACTTTGATATTTTCTTTTTCTTTTTCCTCCAGTAGGAAAGAGTGTTAACCAGTCAAGATGATTAGGATTCTCTTTGCCATTTCACGTTACATGTTAAAGGGTATTTTACAATTAAAGTTTAATCTATATTGTGCTTTTCTAATGTTTTGTACTTTTTTTAAGTTTTGTATTTATTGCACCAACAGTATGTGTGTGTTAGGTTCATTTAATTCTAAGTTTTGCAACAAACAAACAAAGCTAATGGTAGTTGTTATCAGTGTAATTTAAAAAATCAACAGAAAATATATTAGGCAGAAGATGATGAATAGAATACAGGATACTGTGTACCACATGATTTTAAGCAGATGGGGCAAAATATAAAATATTGACAATGCAATGTCTGTTATTCATTTCAATTGCAGGAGTCTAAGAAACAATTATAATAGTTTTCTTCATATAGACTCCTTGAACACCACTTGATCTATTGTTAAACTAACAGAAACATGGTTACAAAGAGATGATTAATCAACTTGATTTTATTACCTCATTACAATTTTATTGGACAAGGAAGAGATTTTTTAAAAAGGGGGGAGGAGGAGTTGGTATGTTTATTCATGAATCTTATTAATTCAGACAAAGGCAGTATTCTATTACAGTATTGAAACATGGTTACAAAAAGATGATTAATCAACTTTTTTTATTACCTCATTACAATTTTATTGGACAAGGAAGAGATTTTTAAAAAAGGGGGGAGGAGGAGTTGGTATGTTTATTCATGAATCTTATGAATTCAGACAAAGGCATTATTCTATTACAGTATATATATATATACATATGCTATTGTTCATATTATTTATGTTTTTAAGGGAATGTGTAAATAGAACTCACCTGTTGCCTCTCTTGACAGAATAGTCAAATCACAAAAATGTGCAGTTAGAATATCAATTAGGCCTTGTTTCTTGCCTATACATGTACATCATTTATATTTTTTCTTCGCTCAAAATTGTGCATTTTTATATTTATACCCAGAAGGAATTTTCTTGTACTTTCTTCATAAACATATTCTCCAAGAGTCACCCTTAATTTATTTCAATATTTACATGTATAGCCATAGAACAACAAATGCTATGAATTTTCACTTGCCACATATGCGTACTTACTTTTATATATTATGTACTAAGGACCTATCATTTGGAATTTGCTTCCCTCATCAATCAAAGCTTCTCAATCGATGAATGATTTTTAAAATAGGTTCAAAAAAGTTATTCTTACAAAATGTTAATCCAATTTGAACCACTTATTTCTTATATCTGTAATATTATATGAGCCAGGCACTGTGTTATGTATTTTTCATTTTTTAAATTATTTAGTTATTTTTTTTTTTTCTTTCTTTTCTTTCTTTCTTTCTTTTTTTTTTTTTTTTGGGGGGGGGGGGGGGGTGGTAATGTTGTACTTTGTCATGTCCTTGTAATCAAATACTTACGTTTATCTAAATACAGTCAAACCTGGTTAAGCCATTTATGGTTTATCTGTCTACAAAGACCACATTTTTTGTTTCCCTTCAAAAAGGTTTCTCATTGAAACATGTACTAAGGAACCTGTACATAAAGACCACCTGTCTGTAAAGACCACTTTTCTCGTCTTGCTTGAGTGGTCTTTATAAACAGGTTTCACTGTATTAACTTAATTAGGTCAGCCACTTGAAAGGGCCACTACCTACCATGTAATGTAACTTTTATATTGTTGTACCAAAGCACATGCACGTACTCTATTATTTGTTATGTATAAATGTACAATCTATATGTACATGTATGTTGATACAGAAAACTTTCATCAGATGGGGATAATGATATGTTACTATTTTAATTGATTTGGTGAAATAAAATTGAAGTTTTATATAAAGATTTTGGACAATTAAGAGTGTGGACTTCCTTTTTTTTTTACTGAGGGTACATAAATGTAACTGCCCGAGCATTACCTAATCTGTGAAATTAAAGATAAAGACCAGTTATGGTCATGCGATTGCATTGTGAAAGAAACATGGAATCGTTCAGAAAAGGTTGATCATCTAGCATATGTACTGCAAGGTTCTGGAATCATCAAAATGATAAGAAATTTGGACCAGTCTTGGTAAAGTTACAAGAACTGTACACGGAAAGATGTATATGGGACTATATCTATCAGGTCCAAATAGATATAATAATTTACCAAATTTATATCAATTAGTAGGCGGTTTCTCGGCAAAATTTGTATCATTACGTATAAGTCAAAACATATTCTTTCACATGATTGGTAATAAGAGCTTCCATGTCATTTTTTGAGAGGGGGGCATTTCCAAAACTGATCTTTACCTCTAAGCACACAACGTTTGTTATAGAGCATTCAGACTATAAAAAAAGAACCCCATATTGTATTGCTATACCGGTACAATGACTTTTGCTCTGTCTGAATGGGAGAGGGTGAGTCTTGATAACTTACGTTGAGATGGCCATAGCCTTGAAGTGCCTGTATCCTTCTGAGACCGCCTTGAAGATAGCACACCGTTCAGCACAGATTCCAAGAGTATATGAAGCATTCTCTACATTGCATCCTGATTAAGAAGAAAAGTGGACAAATTCAATTTTTTATTTTATTTTTTCAAATAAATTCTGAGACAGCCTTTTTGAAGATAGCACACCGTTCAGCACAGATTCCAAGAGTATACAAAACAGGATCATGTAATGTAGGCATTCTCTACATTACATCCTGATATTGGAGAAAAAATTGAAAAAGTAAACGTAGATTAAAACAAAAAAATAATTCTGAGACAGCCTTGAACATACATGTAGCACACCGTTCAGCACAGATTCCAAGAATATACAATACAGGATCATGTAATGTACATGTAGGCATTCTCTACATTACATCCTGCTTTTGGAGAAAAAATTGAAAAAGTCAATGTAGATTTTAAAAAAAATAATTCTGAGACAGCCTTGAACATAGCTAGCATCCTGTACATTACATCCTGCTTCTGGAGAAAAAATTGAAAAAGTCAATGTAGATTTTAAAAAAATAATTCTGAGACAGCCTTGAACATAGTAATAATAAATAATAATAATAAAAGTACATTTACAGAGCGCAGAAACTATCCAACATTAGGTATATATTCTACTGCGCTACAAGAGCTCCTGATATGCTTAGATTTACGGTACAGTTAATGAAAAAGATGTGTTTTCAGTTTTGACTTAAAGACGTTTACAGATGGTGATTTCCTGACTTCAAATGGCAAGTTATTCCAGAGTTTTGGGGCTGCACCAGCAAATGCTCGATCACCTAGCGTTATTCTTGTTTTGATAGATGGGATCTGTAGCAACAAAGTATCTTGGGAACTGCGCTAGTTGCGATTGTGTTGATTAGGTTTGAAATTCAACAGTTCTTTGATATAAGTGGGAGCTTGACCAAGAAGTAGGCATCCAACATGTAATGTAGGCATTCTCTACATTACATCCTGATATTGGAGAAAAAATTGAAAAAGTAAATGTAAATTTAAAAAAAATAATTCTGAGACAGCCTTGAACATAGCTAGCAGTTCAGCACGTGCCTTCCGTGGCTACGCACATGTCTACATGTACATTACATCCTGCTTTTGGAGAAAAAATGGAAAAAATCAATACTGGTACAGAAGATCCAGCATACATGTACATGTACAATTGTACATGTAGATTCCAAGGTTCATATTGTTTTGATATATTTTTTCCCAATTGCTATGTTTTTCTTTATGTGTTTTAAAGCTTTTTGAAATGACTAATCACTAGAGGGCGATATTCAATTTCATGACATCATTTGTGGACAACTCTCCATGCCTTTTGTACATCAAATTTCATGTTTTTCCTTCTTTCTTGTGATTGAGAAATAGAATGCAAAATGATATTCTACTTCAGATGTTATGAAATCCGATCAAGAACACAAATAAATAGGAAAAAAACGAAAGACTTGTGAAATTTGATGTACAATAGGCATGGAGAGTTGTCCACTAATGATGTCATCAAATTGAATATCGCCCTCTATTGACTAGTCATTTAAAAAAGCTTTAACTTCCTTATTCCTTGCCCGATTTTGTTCAATTTTTCACTGATTTTATTCAAATATCTTAAACTTTACAATAAAAGTAACTTAGTATGAAGGTTTAGGTTCCCTTTAATGAAGAACATCATATCTAGATTAGGTGTATATTTGGTATCTTTTTCCTGTATTTTGTTCCAGCATTACATAATTACAGACATAGACAAACACACGAACAAACACACGCACACACACACACAAATAGTACACACAAGAGCAACCATACTCACCACAATTGTTATTATGTTAAAAATTGGACAATCCCTATGAACAAGTGAGAGGAAAAATATATTTCCTGGTATTTCCCGGTAAAAAGTGGTAAATACCGGTAAAAAGCGGTAAATATCGGTAAATACCGCTTATTTCCCGGCGTCCGGGAAATAAGCCTCCAAAGCGGGAAATATACCATTCTATCATATTTCCAATTACTAAACCCAAACTTAGAAGACTTTAGATTTAAAGGAATATTATGTGGATTCTTGTGAAATATAATATGTAAAATTATCTGTAGCTTTAATCTCTGCATTGTTTTACGAGAGAGATAAATGCTTTATATGATGAAAGAACTGCAAACCTGAGCAGTAATGACAACTTCAAATGATAATGAAGGGCATTCCTATTTACGTAAGAATTTACCTCTGGGTAATGCAAATATACCATAGACAAATATAACTGATAGTCAACAAGGTAACCCAGAGTGGGGGAGGGGTTTGGCTGAATTTAGCCTCTAACATCCATCCCCATTTTTAAGGATCATTTTTGCAAAAAAATGGTACCAATTATTAGGAACTTCTATAAAAAGGTAATATGATTTCTAGTTTTCAGCGAGTATAGCCAGGCTTGACACTAACAGATGGCAGGGTACATGGGTGCACGAAAACTTCAATCAACCCCCCCCCCCCCCACCCAAGTTAGAGTGGAGCCCTGGAATAGGGGTTAGGTATTTATGAATAAAATACTATGTTAAAGCTTAAAGGCCAAGATCTAAAAGTGGGGACATTCTGGGGATTTTCAAACTCCAAATCATACCCTATGTTCAGGATGTCCAGGGAATTTTACTAAAAATATTGACCCTTTAGTGGCTAGAGCGGCACATACATGTACCTAGGCGAGTTAACTCAACCCCACCCCCCACCCAACTACGCTCCTGTTAGTGATAACAGATATGTTTCCACTAGATTGACTATATTGATATAAGGGTTTGATTATACCCAGACATATTATTTACACTTTTGACTGATAGCCTATCTGGCCCATTACCAACTACGATACTCAATGTAAATAATGGCTGTTTAACTAAAATAAAATGCAAATAAAAGCATGTGCATAGCTACCCTCTGATCTACTACTATTGTGTGATGTGTGATCTGTGTGTGTGTGTATTGTGTTTTTACAGACGTGTATCAATCAGATATGATTATTTACGTCTGGGAACCGACCTTCACAAAACATCACCATCCGAAAGACGTGACTTAGTTTCTCAGTGTACATGTACACTGTAGTCTTCTATTCAGATCAATGGTAGATTGAAAGGGGGGGGGGGCACAACTGATCTATGCCTCCCTTTCCCTTTTTGAAACCTATGTGGCATGCCATTAGTACAAAATTCCAAGGAAGGGAGGAATATTTGAAGGAATTAACAGAACCAGAATCTACAATGGGATATAGTCTGAAAATTGGCAAACAGAACAAATCTGTACTATGATTAATATATCAATTTCAGTCGCTGATTAAAAGTGCATTTTTTTTCAATACCCGGTAATCATATGAAATGTGCCTGATATCTGTTACACATCTTGTTTCTGTAATTTAACTGCTAGGACACAAATCAACTTATTATTTAAAAAATATGGGTTACCCCGGCCTAATTAACATGCAGGTGTTTCTGAACTTTAGAACCAAAATGGGATGGCCCTTATTTAATTCATTATAGGTTAATGGGATTGCCCTTTAGTGAACAGGGAGTGATGAAAGAGCAACATGGTAGCTCTTGTAATATCACAATAAAATACTTCAATATCACTGTGAGAAAATTGCACTTTTTTACCTCACCAAATCTTAATAGAGCTCCTGCGAATAGGAAAGTATTTTTGATTATGTTGCCTTTAAAAAGTTTAAGGAGGCAGTTGTCCTTCAGCTTTAGAACCCAAGCCTGCATTCTGAGAGAATAGTGATTATTCTGACCTTGGATAATCGTTCCATCGTCTGTTAGAAGAGCAGCTCCGACTCTGAAGTTGCTGTACGGACAGAAGGCATTATTCTTGGCCTCCTTGCTCTTTGTGATCAGCTCCTGGATAACTTCTGAAATTCACAAAATTTCACACAAGGGTCAATATAATATCTATCAATGGGAGGAAGGGTCTGATTTGACAATTTTGTTGTCGTCTAATACAAACTCGAAGTTCAAGAAAGATACATCATGTTATTTCATTACGGTAATCAATCATACTCGTAAGTTTTCTGTAATCATACATTGCAAACCTGAGTCACTCTAGACCGAAAATGTCTGTCTCTTTCGTTCGTTAGCCTTTGATTTGGGTAGGGTCGGCTCCTCTAAAGGGTCAGCTCTTTTAAAGAGAGGAGTCGAGACCCTACCCAAATCAGAGGCTAAAGAACGAAAGAGACAGACATTTTCGGTCTAGTGTCACTCACGATAGCCGAGGGGATCTGGCACATCTAACAGTAACAGTAACATACTAACAAGTGTAGGCCTAATAATACCTGTATGTGTTTAATAGATCAAACACTTATTATAGTGGCGCTTATTTGACCCGTAACTCCGGCGTGGAGATACCTACTAAAACATACCCAAAATGAAGTAAATATTCATCAAAATAATTCAAATGTCCAAATAAAGATCATGAGTTAAAAGTCGTTATGTTTATTATCTGTTTCGTGTCAATTTTTCTTGTTATTTTGGAGTACTTTTCTGATAAACGTTATTTATAGTATACACTTTTTCACAGGTTTCACGGCAAACCGCTGCACAATACAAGTGAATACCGATGGTGTGGGTTGCGGGCAGGCGCGCGCCTGTGTGAAGTTCTCTACCGTAATGTATCCTCATTACGGTAGATAACTTCACACAGGCGCGCGCCCGCCCGCAATTAACCCACACCATCGGTTTGCACTTGTATTGTGCAGCAGTTTGCCGTGAAACCTGTGAATTTGTGCAAAAGTAATAAACATAACGACTTTCAACATTTAATGAATAAGTTTCATTTTGGGTATGTTTTAGTAGGGTTTCTCCACGCCGGAGTTACGGGTCAAATTTTGGATAGGTTTCTGAACAAGCGCCATTAACGTTGATCACTCTCACACTCACAGATCACTCACACCAGCAACAAAGAGTGCATGGTCTACTCTTGTATGCAGATCACCCAGTCATAAAAAAAACAAGTCATTAAGTATTACAGACATTATGTCATGATTATAACTATCAGCTGATCAGTCAATGTGTCTCGATTGCATGCATGTTTATGCAATCAAAATCTAAACAAAAATTCTCACCTGGTAGATGGTCCATTGTCTGAATTTGTAGTCACTGCACTTCTCAAAATAAATGTATAATTGTCGACTTAATTTTTCTTCTTGTCCTTCCTCCGTTGGTTCTGGAGATCGGTACGGTGCACGTGCAGCTGCAGGGGCTTGATCGGATCACAGAAATTGGTAGTGAGAACTAATCAATCTTAGCTAGATAACGTAACCAAATCTACGATAGTGCACCGAGCTGAGCTGATGAACAAATCCTGCTGTTGATTTGTTGGTCTGTAGAATTTACGTACCGGTAGAGATAGATATAGAGATCGAGATTACAATGTTTACATTTCGTTATTTCTCGCAACGTGTACACATTCACTACGGGGTCCAGACAACTCGCCACAAAGACAACCCGCCCCAAGACAACCCGCCACAATACCCTGGACATCTCGCCACAATACCCTGGACAACTCGCCACAGTCGAGTTATCCAGGGTGGGGTGCCTTTTCGGACAACTCGCCACACTTTTTTCCCCTCGTGATTTCTAGATCTAAAATCCCTCATCTTAGATGAAATTGTCATTTTATGTATTTATTATTCTTTTATAAACACAGTCATGACAGGAAACATGGAAATTGTGAGTATTTTGAGAGCTGTTCTAAAGAATAAAGATGATTTTCCTTGCGCAACAAGAATCTATTTTCAGATTTTGGACAAACCCAAGGCGTACGACATCTGAGTGACATCCGCTTAATATAAAAAACTCTAATTAAATTAATATTTTTAAACGATTGTATAAATTCCTTATTTTATCATTCTATTCCAGCCAACATAAATGACATTATGTTTAAGTTAATGCACTTCCTTTTTTTCCTTCTTTTTTGTATTGGTGTTCAGGTTTTCTCTGCTTTCCCTTCCCCATTTTTTCTTTTCTCAACAAAACAGTGTAAACTGTCTTGTTAAGGGATTGACGCTAATAAGGCTAATTGCCCTTTTTGTTAACCCCACATTTGTCTTGTAATCAATCTTTTATCTGATAAGATAACATTTTATTTGACTCTATCGACCCCCTTCAGGAGTATGATAGCACCACATATTTACAACACAATACAGAAAAATATATAAAACAAAGTAAGATATGATAATAAAATACATAGACATGATATATTTTTATATTTCTAAAACACAATAAACATGAGCTAAAGACTAAGTATACACTAACTACAGTTTGAAGTTATAAGTCTACAATATCACGAGGTTTGGTTTGTCTAAATACAACTACGAGTAGGCCTACTACACTTTTATTAACAAAAATAGGACCATACCTTTCAGCATTATGATCCAACGAAAAGAATTGTCTTATAACTGTTATGAATTTTACGAGTTTTCTTAATTGTTTAACGCTAGATATACTATGTTTGTATGTTTTAATGTTTTTTTTTTATGGAGAATGATATCAAATGAATTGAAATAAAATGAATTGAATTGAATTGAATTGAACGTTCCATATCCTCTCGAACTCTATCCTAAGGTCTTCATACTTGAGACGTTTGTCTCTTTCTTTGACGGCGATGTTGATGTCATGGGGAACGGTGACCTCGATGATATTGTTGTTGTCCCTGAAGACAATGTTTGGCTTCTCGCAGTTGGCTACTTTTAATTATTGTTGTCGTCGTTGTCGTCATCATCATCGCCGTCGTCGTTAAATTGTAATCATCATCATCATCATCATCATCATCATCATCATCATCATCATTATTATTATTATTATTATTATTATTATTATTATTATTATTATTATTATTATTATTATTATTATTATTATTATTATTATTATTATTATTATTATTATTATTATTATTATCATCATCATCATCATCATCATCATCATCATCATCATTATTAGTAGTGTAGTAGTAGTAGTAGTATTAGTATAGTAGTAGTATAGTAGAGTAGTACTATTTCAGTGGGGAATGTATTTGTTGTCACTGCCAGGACTACCAAAGAGGTTAAACGAGCATTCCTGACATCGCAACCAGTTTGGCGCGCCGGAAGCACTTTGGGATTGGGTTGGGTGGGGGGGGGGGGGGATATTCCAGGGCCGGCTCACCCTCCAGGGGCAGTGGCGTAATGCGCAAAAACGTTTTGGGGGCAGAAGAAAAATCTGCATCGCCACCACTCTAATACTCTTTTCACACTTGTTTTGCTTAACCCCGTACTTTGCTTAGCCCCGTACTATCCTATAACCCCGGACTAACTTTTTTGGCTTTTCTCACTGCAATTCCTTAGCCCCGTACTAGCCACAGTGTTTTAGGTATGTACTTACGGTCTGATGAGCATCCATGGGCCCACGTTAGGGCCCAAGAGTGCCGCCTCTGACTGCCGTGGGCAAAAGTGCGAAACTGGCCCAGACAATCTAGAAATAAACCACATTTCAATTTCATTTCGCGGGTCAACTGCCCCCTCCCCCATCAGTACGCCAGTGCTTCCAGTATCCTTCCATGAATTCCTACCATTAAAAATTATCTGAAGGGAAAAGGACATGTACAAAGGATAAGGGGGCACTTTAGGGGAACCTGAAAAAGTGGGGGCACAGTGCCCCCCCCCCCCAACGAAGAATGCCGCCTCTGACGAAACTAACCCAGAAAATCTAGAAATAAACCACATTTCAATTTTATTTCGCGGGTCAACTGCCCACCCCCCCCCCCCCCATCAGTACGCCAGTGCTTCCAGTATCCTTCCATTAAAATAATTCTGAGACAGAAAAATGCAGCTGTTATAGACCTCTAGATCTAAATAGGCCTACCGAGAAGTTATATCCCAATGATCTTGCGATCGTACGCCTAATTCGGTTTGTCAAAAATATATTATTGTTGCAAGGGAAATCAGCTTTATTCTTTATTCTTTGTAATGACTGTGTTTATAAAAGAATAATGAATACATCTAAGATGAGGGATTTTAGATCTAGAAATCATAAGGGGGAAAAAGTGTGGCGAGTTGTCCGAAAAGGCACCCCACCCTGCACAACTCGACATTGGCGAGTTGTCCAGGGTATTGTGGCGAGATGTCCAGGGTATTGTGGCGGGTTGTCGTGGGGCGGGTTGTCTTTGTGACGAGTTGTCTGGAATTCCTTTACTACGTGTATTTACATTCATTGACGTCTTGCTCGCTGGTAGCGCGCGCAATGTCTGGAGGTGTGTCATTGGTGTGTCATTACTGACCAATCACATCATTGCTTATGAACGATGAACTCCAAATCATGTTTACAGCTATTTATAATTCATATCAATTCCTTTCATAGCAAAAGTACGGAAGCGTTAAAGTGCCATTCTACTTGACGACATGACGAGATATTTCATCTTGTCAAGTCGACTTAATATCCATATCATGTCGACATGTAAAGATATTTAACCTACCATGTCGACTTATCAACTTTTATTAGTCGACATGGCGAAATAAATTATCTTGCCAAGTCGACTTCACAAAAAGTTCATGTCGTCATGGCGACATATATTATCTTACCAAGTCGACTACCCAAAAAGTAATGTCGACATGGCGAAATAAATTATCTTGCCAAGTCGACTTCACAAAAAGTTCATGTCGTCATGGCGACATATATTATCTTACCAAGTCGACTACCCAAAAAGTAATGTCGACATGGCGAAATAAATTATCTTGCCAAGTCGACTTCACAAAAAGTTCATGTCGTCATGGCGACATATATTATCTTACCAAGTCGACTACCCAAAAAGTAATGTCGACATGGCGAAATAAATTATCTTGCCAAGTCGACTTCACAAAAAGTTCATGTCGTCATGGCGACATGTATTATCTTGCCAAGTCGACTTCACAAAAAAGTTCAATTCGTAATAGCGACATAAATTATCTCACCAAGTCGACTTCCCAAAAAGTATATGTCGTCATGGCGAGATATGAAGTGTGACGACTATATCATGCAGCGCGCGTATATGGCAAGCCCTTTGTGTAAAAAACAGATAAACTCTGTTTTTCTCAGATAAACTCAGTTTATTAGAAAAACTGTGTTTATCAATGATAACCTCAGTTTATCAACAGATAAACAGAGTTTATCATAGATAAACTTAGTTTATCAGATAAACAGAGTTTATCAGTTGATAAACTGAGTTCATCAGAAAAACTCAGTTTATCAGTTGATAAACTGAGTTTATCTGACAAAAACAGAGTTTATCTTGTTTTTACACAAAGGGCTTGCCATATACGCGCGCTGCATGAAATAGTCGTCACACTACATATCTCGCCATGACGACATATACTTTTTGGGAAGTCGACTTGGTGAGATAATTTATGTCGCTATTACGAGATGAACTTTTTTGCGAAGTCGACTTGGCAAAATAATACATGTCGCCATGACGACATGAACTTTTTGTGAAGTCGACTTGGCAAGATAATTTATTTCGCCATGTCGACATTACTTTTTGGGTAGTCGACTTGGTAAGATAATATATGTCGCCATGACGACATGTATTTTTTTAGAAGTCGACTTGGTAAGATAACTTATTTCGCCATGTCGACATTACTTTTTGGGTAGTCGACTTGGTAAGATAATATATGGGGGGGGTACTCAGATTATAGTCGGACGGGGGTGTGCGGCTGAGACCTCCGAACCCATACCCACATCTAAGGGTCCTTTTGCTGAAATAGGTACCCATGTCTAAGGATTTTTTATGAAAAATGGACCCATGTCTAAGGATTTCAAACTTCAAATATTACATTTTTTAAGCTGTAATAATACACTTCAGCAAAGCATATAGAGAGTCAACGCTAATGCGTATTGACCTGTAGCACATGCACTACGTGTTAATAGGCGGCATTTAAATACATGAATAGTCAATACACTCATAACACACAGATGCACACAATTATACCGATGCGGCTGATCGGAAAGTTTGACAGTGGACTCACAATTTGATTTTTTAAATTATTCTTTCTAACATCGGAAAGTTGAAAAAATGTATTTTACTGCTATTTAGGTGTCATCAATCGTAACTAAAGTATCGATTTTGAGTGAAATTGGTTGGGTTTTGTACAGTGGTGTTTGAAATGTTGAGAATCAATAGCACAGCTTTTAATGAACAGCCAGGATAGTAATGCACCTATGTGTGTAATAATACAATGGCCAATCATTTTGCAGTTTCTCGATAAAATTCGTTATTAGTAAACTGTACCATACTACATGTAGTTTACAAGTAGTTTACACACATAAAGATGAAAACACCATGCAACATAATTATACTGTGCTAGCACCTCTAGCATCCTTTTTAATTGAAGGACTTTTCCTGTTTTACGTATCCGTAGATCTACACGAGCTCTCAAGCATCGGCTATATAGGTCCCTTGAGCCCCGCTGCTGCCCGGCTGCTGGGCAGAGGGTACGCAGGGTATAGTTGCCGATCATATCATTTCAGCATGCATGCGAAGCGCTACAAGTTCCCGGGGGTACAACCCCTATACGGGCGGATACCATACCTAGCGCGCATTATGCCATATGAGTACCGGTATAGGGCCCATGGGGTCCTGATATATGTGGTACCCCGGGGTCTAGTTGAGTTTACGAGCTACGTACACCCACTGACCTAGAGGTCAGTGCGTACACCTCGTACACTGGAAATGCAATCACCGAAGGATTCCCCAATATTGCCCCGGATTTATTTAGAGATGGGAGAGATTTAGGCATTTACAATAGGAGCAAATCCAAAAATTCCCGGAGAAAATGAGGGAGAAAAGAGGGGAAAGGAATAAATGAAAAAGGGGACCCATGTCTAAGGATTTTTTTTATGAAAAGGGGACCCATGTCTAAGGATCTTTCCTGAAAAAGTCACCCTTCAGAGCGGCACATCCCCGTATACCCAATATACGTGAGTACCCCCCCCGGGAAGCGAATTTTTTTTCCGTACTCGAGAGGGCAAATACCCCATGTGCGCATGCGCGTGGACTTGTGATTTCTCTGCTACTTCCCATACGAAATGTACATGTATTCGCATCTACTGTGCACGATTCGCGTTCTACGAGTAAACGATGGCATAGTAGTCTTCAAACACAGACTCTGATTTGCCAGTTTGACAAAACAATTACGCATATATCGTGCGTAGCAATAGTACTAGTATTCAAGTCTGAGTAGTTGTATGATTCAGACATTTTAGTGCTTACAGAAATGCATCCCAAATTGAATAGCATGGTATAGTAGTCTGCAAGCACAGACGCTAATCGGACAGTTTGACAACATAGTGTCTTGAGTAGTGCTTTATATTCAAATATGTGTAGTTTTATGATTCAGACCCTACTGGTGCGTGTATTGGAAAGGCATCTCAACTTGCAGAGTGGCATAGTAGTCATTTCTAACGCACGCACCAGTAGGGTCTGAATCATACATCTACGCAGACTTGAATAAAGTACTTCTCAGCACACTACTAGTATGTTGTCAAACTGTCAGATTAGCGTCTGTGCTTGCAGACTACTATACCATTCTATACAAGTTGGCGACTTGAATAAAGTACTTCTCAGCACACTACTAGTATGTTGTCAAACTGTCAGATTAGCGTCTGTGCTTGCAGACTACTATACCATTCTATACAAGTTGCAATGTATTTCCATATGCACTACTGGGTCTGAATCATACAACTACACAGACTTGAATAAGCACATCGCGACACATACGCATATTGATTTGTCAAACTGGCAAATCAGAGTCTGTGTTTGAAGACTACTATGCCATCGTTTACTCGTAGAACGCGAATCGTGCACAGTACATGCGAATACATGTACATTTCGTATGGGAAGTAGCAGAGAAATCATAAGTCCACGCGCATGCGCACATGGGATTTTTGCTCTCTCGAGTACGGAAAAAAAATTCGCCCCCGGGAATATATGTCGCCATGACGACATGAACTTTTTGTGAAGTCGACTTGGCAAGATAATTTATTTCGCCATGTCGACTAATAAAAGTTGATAAGTCGACATGGTAGGTTAAATATCTTTACATGTCGACATGATATGGATATTATATTAAGTCGACTTGACAAGATGAAATATCTCGTCATGTCGTCAAGTAGAATGGCACTTTAACGCTTCCGTACAAAAGCGCTCCTCACAATTTCTGTAAATTTGGCAGTTTAACGCTACGCGTACCGCCTTGACCGGACTGTGCGGTATCTGTGCAGTTCTGTGTGTAGAGAGGTCGGGCTGTATTCATTATTTCTTGGGGGTGCATAAATTGCTCTAATTATACGTACGCGTGTAATGCGCAAGTTTATTGTGACGGCACTAAACCCATCCCACTCATTGTTCCCCTATTTTCATAATGGTACTGACCCAATGAAATGTAGTGCAGTGCGCTCGTACGCGCTGCGATGCGTGTGTACATGTACTGTACTTATGCATGTTCAGTAATATGTGTATGCATAGCATTACGTACATGCATACAGGGCTAGCTGGCACAAAACCCTGGGTCGGGCTTCTAAAATGGGACATGAAGCATGATTTGACATGAAAATTGACGGAGCTAGAAATGAATCAATCAAAATGAAATTTATATGTATGAAAAGCTTACATATCATATGTCATTGTCTGTGATTGAGGATTTACAAATTTGACGCAAAACGCGTTGCTGCAAAGTTAAAGATTGGTTTATTGAAAGGCAATCGAGCACAGTGCGACCGATCCATTGACATTGTGTATGAGAGAGTAATTTTTTTTAAATGGATTGTAAAGTTCAACGTCAAAGTGACGGAGGTTTTTTTTCAAGTAAGGGCATGGTTTTACATGGAATGTAAAGGAAATGTTTCCTTCTTCTCATATCTCGATTGAGGATATTATTCTCAATTTCGATTTTTAATGGTAAAGAAAAGTGTAAAAAGATGTCGAGAATTTTACCATATGTCATGTTATATAAAATGCGCGCGGGTCGGTTGATCTCCCAAAAGGAGCGCGAAGGAATTGATATGTGTCAACTTCGTAGGGCGCGAAGGGTCGCGGTTCAACTCTCAACAGAACCCTCATCAAGAGAGTTTTTGATTTGATGTTGTTGCTTCAAGTTTTGTTTACGTTACATCCCCTCTTTGCCATCTTTGTTTTCATTCATTCTTACCGTTCTTTAAAATTAATAAAGTTAGAAAATGGAAAAGAAAAAAAGAAATCAAATAGGCCGGCCCATTTTCTTTTCTTTTTTTAATATAAAGAGGAGGAGACGAAAAACTAAAATTTATTTTATTTGGCCTATAGTAATGGAAAGAGAGAAATGAGAGACCGCATGGGGGCATATATATAGACAGTGTCTGAAGGAAAAAGGGAAACTGATATTCGTAATTTTCGTCAAGTTCTTTCTTCTTCTTCTTCGTCTTCTTCTTCTTCTTCTTCTTCTTCTTCTTCTTCTCCTTCTTCTTCTTCTTCTTGTTCTTCTTCTTGTTCTTCTTCTTCTTGTTCTTGTTCTTCTGTTGGCTTCTTCTCATTCTTCTTCTAATTCTTTATCAGCATCATCATCATCATCACCATCATCATCATCATCATCATCATCATCATCTTCTTCTTCTTCTTCCTCTTCCTCTCATCGTCTTCTTCATCTTTTTCTTCTTTCTGCTTCTGCACCTTTTTCTTCTTTTTTTTGTCTTCTTCTCTTTAACTTTTTTCTTCCCCCGCTTCCTCGGCTCTGAGATCAACAAGCACTACAACCAAGCGTTGACGTGTATGGCAAATCATGCAAATTCGACTATTATCACAATTTTGTATATTTTACTATCATGAATTTTAATTATGAAACATAAAAGTGGCCTCTATAGTCTTTATAGACGGTACCCCATTGTTTATTGGTGCCCTTTTATATATATTTTCGTCAGGGAGGGTTTTCATCAGGGAGTCGTGAGATTATTATAACTCCCAGTGGTTTTCATTTTTATTATCATTATGAGTATGACATCATGCCAGCTATATTATTCGACATCATCCTGACAAACCCGCTCTCATTTGGAAGATTTCTCGGAAATTTAGATGAAAAAAACAAACAAAACGGGGTCGACGACAGGAGGATCCGGAGCTGCGGCGCGCAACGTAAACAAGCGATAAGCACGCGCGCAAGTTAAGTGATTGATCAAACCAACTTCTTGATCAAACCTGCCAGAGCAGAGAGGAACTTTTGCACGTAAAGCGACTTATTTTAAGAGCGTGTATAATGTCTGTTATGTTAATTTTGTCTCCTGGAGCGGAGGAGATGGAAACTGTCATACCCGTTGATGTCTTGAGACGGGCTGAGGTCAGTAATTATATTCTGGCATTGATAGTTTAGAAAATAATCCTCCATTTATTTTGTAGTAGTCCCATATACCGAATATTGTGTAATAAGGGTGTGAGTGGTAGTTCACGATCACGAGTACGAGTTCCGCCGGCCACCATCAGTAACAAAGAAAATGAAAGCTTAGATCTACGTCTTTTGAAGAAGAAACGGTTACGTTAGTGTTACCGTAGGTGGATAAAGAAAATCATATATTAAATCTAAGCTAGAGGAATAAATGATGACAAAGAAGTAATGGGCTAAGTGAAAATATTCTATTTAAACAGAGCAAATGCAAGTATTGTCATGACGACGATGATGATGATGATGATAGCTGATGATGATGTGTGATGGTGATGATGAGGATGGTGATGATGATGATGATGGTGGTGATGATGATGGTGATGATGATGGACGGTGATCATAATGATGATTGCTGATGGTGATGGTGGTGGTGATGATGAAGATGGTGGTGGTGATGATGATGATGATGGTCATTAAGATGATTGTCATGGTGATGATGGATGATGATGATGATGATGATGATGATGATGATGATGATGATTGCTAATGTTGATGGGGATGATGATTGCTGATGATGATGATAATGATGATGTTGACAATTGATGATGATGATATAGAGTAGATGGAGACAAATTAATGGTATATAGACTTTGTTGTTCTTACCAGGTCAAGGTAACCGTTGCGGGACTGTTTGGCAATGATCCAGTGGCCTGTAGCAGAAATGTGACCATTGTTCCAGACATGACTTTAGATGAAGCTCTTGCACAGGTAAGCAAAATTTCTTCCCCCCCCCCTCCTTTTTTGTACCACACATGCTTCGAATGCAATTGCAATATGGTCATTATCCAAAACTAATCATATTCTTAATTTCAAGTTTAACTATTGTTCCAGACATGACTTTAGATGAAGCTCTTGCACAGGTAAGCAACATTTCCCCCCCCCTCCTTTTTTGTACCACACATGCTGCAGATGCAATTGCAATATGGTCATTATCCAAAACTAACCATATTCTTAATTTCAAGTTTGACCCTGGACCAAACGGTATACCTAACCCTAGACAGAAATAACTGTATGGTATGAGGATTCTTTAATACAACTGACATTTGTCAACCTTCCCTGTACACAGACGATTACCCTTGCCCATGCCATGCTCAAGGAGGGAGGGGATTAACTAGCTGATTTTTGAAGGAATGTGGTGAAAAGTTGAAAGCTGCCAGAGGCTCGCCTTACCTAGCAACAAGTATTATATGCAGACTGGGTTTCAAGTCCTGTAGCTATTTCATTGATAACAGTTTAATCAAATAAATCGTTGCTACGTGTAGGTCCCCAGGAAAGAAACATCCATAAATTTGAATATGATAGTAAACCGGTCTATTCTCAAAAAGATTGCTTGAAAACATTGCATGATTAAAGTAGATATTCATTGAATTTAATATTTTATGTTCATTATTGCAAAGTTGAAACTTTGATTCGACAAGGTTATCAAAATTCAATGCTTGGAAACATTCAAAGTAACGATTATTATAAATTACAAAACGCTTAAATACAGCCCCGGCATAGCACCTGAAGAGCTCTCCGAACGCTGCTGAGATGTGTGAGATCACAGTATGGACATGAATTGCACAAGCAGACGATGTCCCATGACATCTCACACATTTTCGGTGCCTGTGTTTTCATCTTCTCTTGAGTTCTTTCTCTTACTTCACTACCGTCAGGCTAAATGTATAATCTATTGCCTCACTCTAAACCCTGCGCATGTTTTTATTTTGATGACAAATGCAGCGATACAAAAATAAAGGAATCTGCCGCTTGTAAACGAAATAAGACGCCATTGTATATTCAGCTGCACACACCGCGGTATGTTCGGTGTTCCAAGAGGGAACAAATGCCGTCCTTAGTATCATTCCGGGGGGTTTTTCAATTTGAAAGTCTGGTTTCTTTGATTGTTAATTAACCCCTATCCTGTGTATTTACAAGCAAAAGATTTTAGTTATCAGAATCGGGTCATTTCCCCTTTTGATTGGTTTGACTTGCCATTACATTTATATACACTAAACTCATTATAATTTGACAAATAATAGCTTTGCAATTATGTTCATTCTTTATGGGATGTCGTCTGCTTGGGCAGTATTGGTCCATATAGTGACGTCATTAAAACATCGTTATTTTTCCGGCGAATCTCTCGTATATCCCAGCTGCTATGGAGGTGGTTGTATTTGTATTTATCACCCAATATGTAGTTGACCTAAAACTTGTACGATGGCCATTTGTTAGCTTACCAGTTTCTGGTGATACATTAGTTGACATATTTGTGATTTTCTTTGAATTTCACCTTTAATGAAGTGTACATTATTTTTTACAGGGTCCCTACGATGTCATCCTCTTACCAGGCGGCGGACCAGGAGCAAAGAATCTCTGTGAGGTTGGTTAAAAAGCTCCTTAGTCATTTCTATTTAAACCCTTGTAGCACATACAGATTAGTTGCACCCTAGCCAGCTACCCACTCCTTCTTTTAGATATATAAATAACCCTCTCTATTGACATCTTTCACTTATTAAATTCTAAGACAAGAATGTAAGAAATAACCTGGTATATTTAAAAATCTGATTTTATTTGCCTTTCGTGACCTTTGACCGTTTTAAGAAAAGGGGGAAATAATCAACAGAGGCATCACATGAATTCTTTTGTTTTATGGTCATCTATATTGTCTGGAGCCAGAAGGACATTAACACATATAATTTAACACAGAGTCAAGGCCCTTCTGGCTCCAAACAGACGATATGATTGACATTTATTCTATGAGAAGTTGACTCAATTTACGGTTACTATTTGTTCTACTTCTACTTCTATGGTGATACTCATCAACGCCTGTTCAGCATCTAGATGAGGGTAAAGCATAGAGTTGTTATATACAGCTCTATACGGTACAGTTCCTGGAAAGGGAACTAAATTGTTACAAGAGCCACCTTGAACTGCTCCAAAGAAGGCAGTTCAACAATGATTTGAGGTAGCTCGTCCCAGTCCTTAAGTGTCCTAGGGAAATAACTAAATTTGTAAATGTCCATTGAAGAGCGTAGTCTCATATATCGTTGTTGTTGACTCCTCCTTGTAGTTCGCTGCCTCGGTTTGATGTTATCCGGTATTGGTATCGCAATTTTGTTGTTTGCTATCTTGTAGAACATTGACAAACGTGCCCGTTTTCTTCTTTCTTCAAGTGTTGGGAGATTAAGTTCTTTTCGCATGGATGTTACACTGGCATCACGCTGTTAGTTTCCACAAATGAAACGAAGTGCACGTTTTTGGATCTTTTCTAGTTGGTCTATCTGATTCCGCTTGTTGGGGTCCCATACTACCGAAGCATACTCTAGCTGGGACCGTACGAGAGAGATGTATGCCAGTTTTTTCACTTCTGTTGGACATTGTCTTCCGAGATTCCTCCGAATGAATCCAAGGGACCTCGAGGCCTTGTTTGTGACCGCATCTACATGCGATTTCCAGCTTAGACGCTCATGTAGCTTGCCTCCAAGATATGCTTTGCTGGCCACACTTAGAAGACCATCTCCCCTCATAGTATAAGTGTGCATAATGGGATACCTCTTTCTGTGAATTCGCATTGAGTAGCATTTCTTGGCGTTGAAGTGCAT
The DNA here is from genome assembly GCA_035222895.1 of Strongylocentrotus droebachiensis. Taxonomy (NCBI): domain Eukaryota; kingdom Metazoa; phylum Echinodermata; class Echinoidea; order Camarodonta; family Strongylocentrotidae; genus Strongylocentrotus; species Strongylocentrotus droebachiensis. The sequence goes on from JAVYIG010001215.1 coordinate 302,886, forward strand.
TTGCCAACGATCAGCCCACTCTAAGAGTCTGTCCATATCTGATTGAAGTTTGATCATGTCATCTACAGATGCTTTCCTCCGCATCAAAAGGCAATCGTCCGCAAATAATTTGATGGTAGAATCGACCTCGGCACCAATATCATTTATGAATAAGAGGAACATAAGAGGACCTAGAACTGTGCCCTGAGGCACTCCTGATGTGACATGAACCGATGTTGAAGCCTCTCCATCAAGAAAGATATAGAAATATCAAGTGCATGTACTTTGCTAAGAATGCAATGGTGCACAAATAATCACAAGTAATGCAAAAAGGTACAATGAATTTTCTCCCCCATCAGCAAATTTACAGAGTGTATTTGCATAGAATCTGATTCTGTCCTCTAACCTTTGACCTTTGACGTTTGACCTTGTCATTCTGTAGTCCAAGAAGGTTGGTGAATTGCTGAAGGCACAAGAGGAAGGCGGTCGGATCATTGCAGCTATCTGTGCAGGTGAGTTCGAAATTTTCTACCACATATGGCACTTAATGATTTAAAGCCCCTCTGTACTAGTTTGGTCAGGAGGGAGATTAGACCTCCCTGCATGGTCACTGACATGTTGTTATCTCATCAAATCAACTCTCAATTAACATTTAAAATAGGGGACCATGGTGGACCAATGGTCACCGATTAGGCATTGTTTCCTATATAGAGGGCGCAAGTAGCTATAAGTAGTTCAGTGGGGCTTTAACATCACCTGAGCCTGGGAGGGAATTAGTGAAATGAATCACTGAGACGCTCTGGACCCTGTTTCATGAAACTTGTTATCTATAACAAGTTACAATGACTGTTACAAGCTACTGAAATTGTGGCATCTGATTGGCTGAGAGCAAATTTTTCATTGGAATTTAGCATTTGTTATAGATAACAAGTTTTATGAAACAGGGCCCAGGTCTCTTCTCCTTTCATAATAGATTGGAAGATGCAGATCTGTGCACAACCAGAGTCTCCCCCCCCCCACACACACACTTTGACAAAGAGTGTAGCAAGTTCTGTTTTATGTCTAAATCACTTAACATTTGCTTCCTGCTTTTCTAATTTTGGAGAATAGCATTCGCTGGTTTCAACCTGCCATCAAAATGTATTTCCTTTCTTTATTGCATCTCTTACCATAGGACCAACAGCGTTAATGACACACAACATTGGTGTGAAGAAAACCATTACATCGCACCCTGGAGTCAAAGAAAAACTGGAAAACAGTGGTAAGAAATCCTGATTCCTTATTTAATTCAATTTTTTTTCATGGTCTTTTTCTGAAGTTACAAACTAATTACAATATAATCACAATAATGAACAAATTATGTTATTAATTCATTATCAATGTAAAATAGTTACATTGTGATAATAAATAACTAACATAAAATAATCATGAAGAAGGATTGCCACAGAAGCTAAGCTTGAAGGCGTGGTAATCTAGACTCTCAGTAGCTGCATCAAAGACTTGGAACATAAGGGAAAATAGCTGTCTTGCCACCTTCAAAAGATTCCTCTAAACTTACCTTTTCCCCCAGTGATCTTTGTGATCTAGTTCCTGTGAGACTGTACATTTTTTGTCCTATTTTCATATATTATTTTTGTATTTGTAAGCGCTATGGTACTTATTGTTGTTAGCGCTCCTAAGTATTCAATATTAATAAGAACTGTGTATTTTCAGGTCTTTTCACTTACAGTGAGGACAGGGTTGTGCAAGACGGTAAACTGATCACGAGCCGAGGTCCAGGAACAGCATTTGAGTTTGCGTTGGCAATCGTGGAACAGCTCAAGGGACAGGAAACGGTCGACAAGATTGTTCCGCCGATGCTCCTGAAAGTCTGAAAGGTAAGACTAGTAGTATTATTTCTCTCCTCGCTAATCTTGTTACCTCAAGAATGAAAAAGGGATATTAAAGGCAAGGTGTTCTACTGACACTACTTCAGATTAATGTATACCGCCATCTGCTGCTCACAATGTCCTGATGTGTTGACAGCCCTGCCCCACAATGCACATGTGATGATGCTAATTTGGTACAGGAACCTAAAATCGCTCTATGTACGCGTTTACAGAAAGATGGCGCAATTGCCTTTGATAATGATTTAAGTGTGGAGGGCTAGTTTTAGGTCACACTCTTTGTAAACTTTTCAATTTCACAAATTCTGTGCAGTATAACCTATCTACTGCAATATTTTTTCTTTCTGAAACAATAACTGCTCTTTCATTTATGGTGGCTTTTTGTGGAGCTTTTGGTAAAAAAAAATAAATTACTCATCCACCATCCACCTTCTAACCTCTCTTTGCTATATTTGTTCTTTATTATTCCTTTCTCTTCCTTTCGCTATTTCGTTTAAATAGTATTACATTTTTAAAAGGGGATTTTGGGTATTTATAGCCCCTTATTTCATCTTTTCGTTGGGGGGGGGGGGGGGGGGGGTCCATCAGCTTGTTGATGGGTGGGATCAACATTGGTACTGTTATTCCATTTGATGGTCTTTACAGGCGGGTTTAAATGTAAATAATTATAACACTGTTGCCCATAAAGTTTACATTTTCCCCTGATAAAAAATTGTTGCAATATGTTTTATCCTTGAGAGATACCAAACTTTATTGATCAATCTAAAGAGTCATACAGATTAATCAATAAAGTTCTAAGAAGGTATAAACTACATATATAAAGAATAAAACATTGTCACAATAATTTCTTTAAAAGATATTAAACAAATTATGCCAAATATATTGGCAACAGTGCCACGTCGTCTCAAAATACTGTCCACATTGTAACACAACATCTATTTGTTCCACAGCAGCACCATAACTAGTTTGACTACCAAGTGGGGAAAGCGGCTACTTGCATGAAGAAATAAGCAACTCACACGTCAAGATAGTCCCATCTAAGGCAAGTTTCTTGGGTGGTAATATAAAGCGATTCATGAAATGAAAATGAGAAATTCATTTCATGATCACATGATTTTCATTCAGCTATGTAGGCTAAAATTAGTTTATGTGGGGTTAAGTGTTTGACGTATAAATATCCATAAATGACCCACTATTCAGACTGGCAAAATTAGTTGCCTAGCGGTATGAGATCTATGTTTCTATATTTATATAATAAGTAATGTTTTTTCTGAACTTTGTTTGAGTCTGAACATCCCATAATGAAATGTGGTATAGCGAAGTTAATATGTGAGCATTGTTTTTAAATTAAACTTACTAAACTTCATCGTACAAAAAATGGAACTCGGCAGGACTTATCCTGAGAAACTTATAGATATCTAAGAAATCTGACACTGAATATTTGTCAACTCACTTCGCTTATCTAGTTACTGTACTATAATGTTTCCTCATACAATATTTTTTCATCTGCTCATGCCCCTTTTGCCGACAACGATTCTTTATCTGATGTTTCTTTATATAGTTTCATATAAATTTCTAATTTCGTATCAAGGCTGCAGCTCAATGCCTGTTGATGATGTTAAAAGCCTAGCCTATAGATCACATTCAATAATACCGGCCAAGCTATGTTTGTAAAGTTCATCAGGTTTATAAGTAGAAGGCATCATAGATTTTATTAGTCAAATGTATTAATGGTATTGCCATATTTTTCCTCTTTTTTTTAATTAAAACAAATTGTATTTTTTTAATTTTTATAAACCTGGTAAACCAATTAATAAAAAATTCTCCTCATGAAAGGCTGTCATAAGTCCTGAAATATTACTCCTTTTGTACTTGTAAATGCATATCACATTTTTTAAGGCAAGGTATTTTACCGCCATCGCTACCACTACTGTGATGTATTTTCATTTGTGCCTTCTTTTGATGTAGGTATACATAGAGCGGTTTTTGGTTCCTGTATCTAAGCATTATTCATCAATCAGAACTCAATATCATTATATCAAACTGAGGTATTATTTTTATTTATTACATCATGAAAATAAAAATGTCATGTTAAAGAGGACTGAAATATCCAGATTTAAGAAAAGATGATAATTTCAAATAAAGTCTGTCAATTCAAAGAAAACTATTGCATAAACTTGCCATTTACAATGTTGGTTGTTATTTTTTTTTTACCTGACTGCTAAGAAAGCATAAATGCTTGTAAGTAAGCAACCAGACGGCCGAGGGACCTGGTAATGAGGATTAATGCCTTATCAAAGGACACTAGCGCATTGACTTGGTTTCGAACCCGGGTCACCGGATTATGAGACCACTGCTCTACCGACTGAGCTATCGCGCCTGTCGTTGGCAAGACTAATTTGTATTTTTAAAACAAAATTACAAGTTACAATTTACAAGGAAGTGATGAGTTGTTTCCAAATTAGGATGAAATCTCTATATAAACTTGTAAAACATTGTTTGAAGTTATTTTCAGGCTTGCTGAAAGCAGTATTGGGTAACATTGGAAAAATAAAGAGATATGTAAACATGAAATGTTTCTCCTTGTAAAGGAGATTTGTATTAAATTATTTTATAAAATAAGAATAATAAGTTTTCTTGTTGTCTTTTATTCCTTTGTTTTGATTAAATCACATGAGCATAATTTTAAAGGATAGTATAGTAATGTTGTAAAATGTTATTTGTTTAAGTCCGATATCACTCTTAAAATGATTTAATATTGATAACTCACCAGTCCTGTCACTAACAAAGAAATGTATAAATAATAATTAAATATCATTTAATGTTTTTGTTTGGTTGTGCTCTGGCAGCAATCACTCCACAATCACAATCTACATTAAAGGTAATACCAAGTTTTGGTATGGGGTCATGAATTAGGTCCAAATGAACATATTGGAAGCATATGCGATCCTACAATATTCAGTGATCGTTGTCGCGGTTGAAATCGAGTCTAAGGTTATGAAATTGTAAATAATAAACTCTTTATGTTGTATAGCTTCCTCTCATGGTCAATATATTAATTAAGCTATAAAACAATGTTTCTTGACTAAAATCGACCGATTAGCTATTTCTGTTTGGGAATTATATATCACAACTACATATTCTGAGATTTTCATGGTCGCAGCTACCATTGTACGGCCGTAGGCGCTATTTGAAATTTATAAACATTTACCGGGAGCACCGGTAAATTTTTATATTAAATTTTTCTCGAAAGCAGAAGTATTTTAGGGGCTAAATTTTCTAGTGCGTATAATACATCTACAGGGGTATCTAATTATATTAAAATTGTAAATAATCATTATCCACCCAATTTCAAAATTTCCAGAAACTTTGTATTACCTTTAATAGAATAACTAACTTCAATACTGGACCAAACACTCTTAATAACCCTATCCCTAAAAATAAACAAACTAAATTGCAATCCCTTAAACCCTGCATCTTTGACTGAGTAAAGCCTGGAGCAAATTTCCGCACACCATTTCCATCAAGAACAATCTTAAAACTCTATCAATGATCACATTAAAATCAAAATTAATGAATATCTAACTTACAGTAGAATCAATGTTATAAAACTGTTTTTGAAGAAAGCTGTAAGAATGTAATGTATGCTGCTAAGTCCATAATATTTATCAAAGGTTTTATGAGAATATAGATTGAAAAATTGGAAGAGCTCCCTCTTGTGACAAGTTCTAGAAAGTCTTTCTCTCTTTGAGAAACAAGTGAACTGATGAACATGGTCCAATTTTCATTCAGGTTTAATTAGTACAATATATCACACTTCTCTTTTTAAGAAAGAACTTTACAGTGTCAAATTGAGAGAATTATCTACATCATATTTGAGAAATTAGTCTTAAATCTTTAAATTGTATGTGAAGTACAATCTTTTTTGATGTTACAGAACATTGCAAGGCAAAACTTTGAAAAAATTGTTAAACTATTTTGTTAGTGTCTTGATAAAGGAGTTGATAAAGGTGTAATTCTATTTCATGGAAGGGATAAGTTAAACTGTTCCCAGTATTATGTCTAAAGCACAGAACAGATATTTAATATTTCCTTCAAATAAAAGAGGAATATATTTCTCATGATTTGTTCGTGCGAGAACCAATAGGTGGGTTATTTTTCTTGTTGGTGATATTTCTACTTGTATAGCTCCCCCTATGGTTAGAAATGTGCAGTTGCTTTGGAGCCTAGCTTTCTCAACTTTTTTTTACGTGAGAACCAAGGGAGTGGGGTATTTTTCTTGTTTTTTTTTTTTTTTTAAAGCTTTTTTGCCTTTATTCAGATCTTCATAATTATACAAAATGATGAATAGGAACACAACTGTTCTTACAGTATAAACATACATGTAGTACATTGTCTCATACATTATAAACACAGACATATTTAAACAATATTTTCCATAAGTATCCAAACTAATATAGTACACATTCAAACAAGTGTACAGAATGTGCCCCAATTCCTTTAAAAAAAGGAGAAGGTGACGGTAATACTTGAATACAACATTATAAAAAGGAACAATTTTTACAACATAATATGCAAATTAATTAGTTCAATATAAATTAAGCAATCTGAACAAAGATTTTCTTTTATAAACAAAAAGTATAAGGTGAAGGTGCTGCTTCATAACCCATGACAAAATATGTTATATTTACATATACTAATACGGTGCATTTTTCATGCTAACTATATAAGGGTCTTGTATCAGTGGAGGTCTGTAACTATACCGTTATTTAAAAAATATATAAATATGAAATATAAAAAAACAAACAAACACGATAGCAGATAAATGTTCGGATCGATGGGAAAGTGAGTGAGTGAACAGGAAACAGGAATTACAATATATATACAATCAGTTCCCCTGTCTTAAGGGGTAAAATTTTCCCATTTTTGATAATGTATTGGCAGTTTGTCCTTTAATTTTGCTTTTTCATGTTCAACTTTTTTTGAGTTCTCTACAGCCTTACATATTTCTTTACTAGTTGGGAACTTTCCATTTGTACGATTACTGTAAATCATATATTTGACCATAATCAATACATGATTTAACAATATATTATCTTTCATATTTTTTCTGAAACCAAGCAACACATCAATCCATTGCATATTAAGAAACTGAAACATCTTTAAACTGTTTCCCATCTCATTCCATATTCTGGTCCCTTCAGAACATTCAAAGAAGATATGACGATAGGTTTCTACTTCTTTTCTACAAAAGGAACATAAATTTGACCGTATTAAACCAAAAAGATACAATTTATCATTACAAAATATGATGTTATGTAAAAGTTTATACTGAAATTCCCTTAACTTCCCATCTAGAGTGGAAAATCTGGGGATTGAGAAACATGTTGTAGTTTCCGACTTATCTAGATTTAAAGCTATTACCTCTGGATGTTTAAAAGCAAATGCATCTTGTATTATAGCAATAAAAATGTTATAGAGCATTTTGGAAGAGACAGACTCAAAAGAATATACTGTTTTGTTAATGATAAAGTTAATGTTGGAAAGATCAACAGTGTCATTTAGAGTATCATCTCTCCCTCTGCAAATCCTCTTAATCTTCCAGGCAGCTGGCAATTTGGTGTATAGATCATTAAGCAAAAACAGATCGTCTACATTAAGACCTTTCCTTATGAAATAGTCCCCTGATCTCATATCACCTTCTGCGTCGGTCAAATGTTTAACTTGAAAAATGTTCACATGAAATAATTTTGCATTAAAAGGAATTATCCTACCTTCAATAAAAGTATTGTTAAAGATAATTTGATTTTCATTATGTGTTTCTTTTACAATATATTCCTTCTCCTTTAGATAATTCCAGATGTTGTTGGTGATATTTCTACTTGTATAGCTCCCCCTTGTGGTTAGAAACATGCAGTTGTTTTGGTAGCTTAGTTCCCTAAACTAAGTAAGCCAAGGGAGTCCCCCCCCCCCCCTTCAATCAATTTGAATGTATCATATTGAGTCTTGAGGTCTTGACAGTAGACTAATTCTTACTATCGCCATGTTGTAGTGGTTTAGTCCACACACCCCAGATCCAATCAAACACAATTTTATTGAAAATGGGTTGGGGGAACCCCCTTGCTGAATTGCGTGTTATCATTATACTTTGGCTCTCAATTAATTGGAGTAAGATCCTACACTTGTGATTAAATGGAATAGCTACAGGAAATTCCTTAGCTTTGATTTGTTGTGAAATGTGCCACATAATCCCATGTATTATTCATGTTCCATAATTATATGACATATTACATTATGGCACATAAATGTAACATTATGTGCAAGCATAAATATATACCTTTTATTAATCTTAATCATCAAAGCATTTCCGGTTATTAATGATATTGGAGACCTTCCTAAGTGGCTATGATGGGCGGGAAATAATGTGATGACGTCCATCCATACAATCAATGGAAATCATTAATGTCATAAGTAATGTTCCTGGTCATTAGGGAAACCCCTACTGTGATAATCGCTCATTATAAAGGGAATTAGGCTTCCAGATAAGTATTCTATGTAATAGTTTGGATAAGATCCAAGTAATATTATATTGCACATACATGGGAGATACATGAACGTAATTCCTCTTGTTTTACTCATAATTTCCTAGTACATGACCCTGTCATTACACTATTAGAAATATTGTTGTCATACCCTTTGACGTGTATGCTTTAATTTTTTTCTTCTTGGAGATAAATTACCTTACTTTGAAAGTATACACATATGGCTTCTGATAGGTTAAGGCATTGACTTTATCCATAGTTGAGGTAAGACATGTCTATTCCATAGAATGTCTTGAAAACTAAAAGCTCTAAAAGTAATCTTTTTAGAAGACAAAAGGTGTACCGTAGTTGTAATTTACTCTAAAGGTTTCTAGAAAAGGGACCTTAAACTCATGCCTGTAGTGAGTCAGAGGTCAATAACTCTTTAAGGTCATTCTCATAGAGATAATGACCTTTGGATTCTTAGCAGACATTCATTTAATTGTATTCTTGTGGGTTATGATAGAAGCATTTCTCATCCAAGATTTGTGTACTCTCAAAATATACATACAGACATATTACATTATGGCACATAAATGTAACATTATGTGCAAGCATAAATATATACCTTTTATTAATCTTAATCATCAAAGCATTTCCGGTTATTAATGATATTGGAGACCTTCCTAAGTGGCTATGATGGGCGGGAAATAATGTGATGACGTCCATCCATACAATCAATGGAAATCATTAATGTCATAAGTAATGTTCCTGGTCATTAGGGAAACCCCTACTGTGATAATCGCTCATTATAAAGGGAATTAGGCTTCCAGATAAGTATTCTATGTAATAGTTTGGATAAGATCCAAGTAATATTATATTGCACATACATGGGAGATACATGAACGTAATTCCTCTTGTTTTACTCATAATTTCCTAGTACATGACCCTGTCATTACATTATTAGAAATATTGTTGTCATACCCTTTGACGTGTATGCTTTAATTTTTTTCTTCTTGGAGATAAATTACCTTACTTTGAAAGTATACACATATGGCTTCTGATAGGTTAAGGCATTGACTTTATCCATAGTTGAGGTAAGACATGTCTATTCCATAGATGTAGTTTCTAAGCATTCTGAACAAAATGATAGTTATTCCTTTAGCGCCAAATGGGTGTTGTGTTATAAATTAAAAGAGTTAATGCCCTTCTGGCTCTCAGCAGATAAATCATCTGTAGACAAGTTTAAGTTCAAGTTCAATTTTATTTGATTCCAGTAAAAGCATGTTTTTTTTATAAAAGGCACCAAAGCCTCATAAAGGATGTATTGGAAGGAAGAGTGGAAGGAAGTAGACCGAGAGGGAGACCCAGAATCAACTGGGAAGAGAATAGGGACTTTTAGATTCCCACAAAGACAATAGGTCTATGCTACGATCGACGTCCTTTTAATGCACTGCCTTGAATGGACGTCACACGTATCAGTCCACGCAAATCTAATAGTCCCTAATGTCAAGAACTGGAGTGGACTAAAACTGCAAGAGTGCACCAGAATGGCAGAAGATAGAGTGAAATGGAGAGATGTTGCAATCAACCTCCGAACCGGGAGAAGATACCGTACTCAGATAGATAGAAAAGCATATTTATACACACACATATTTGAAATACAGCAAAGATGCAAATCATTATACAGTGAAACCTACATATGAAGACCACTCAAGGGAGACATGAAAAGTTGTCTTTATAGGCAGGGGGTCTTTATGTACAGGTTCCTTTAGTACAGGATTCAATGAGAAACTATATTCAAGGGAAACAAAATAATGTGGTCTTTATAGACAGGTGGTCGCTATAAAAACAGGTTTGACTGTACTTGGAATTGAGGGTACCGTTGAAGACCAAGGCATTCTTGTCAAGATAGTCCACTTATGAAAGAAAAAAATTGAAAGCGCTCGAGAGCAAGAGTACAATATATTTAAACATTTAGTTACATAAATATGCAACACCAAAACATAGCAAAAACAAAAGAACGTTAAATGATTTAATAGCACATAAAACATTATTTATAAAAGAGACTTACTGGTATAATGTACTTTGAAAGTATGCAGTTCCTGTGGTTTTTAACAGGTTAATGTGAGATATGTCTTTCTTGTAGACGTGTGGGAGTATGTCCCTTCCTGTGAAGGAGGAAAACATTCAAAGGCATCGCACTTATGTGAGAAAGAAGATATGATGATAGCCTTCAACCAAGTAATAGTCTGATGGCCAGATGTTCAGAGTTTTTTATCCTTGTGAATTATATTACTCATATATTATATAACTCCTGTGCAATTCGATAGGTCTGTTTTTTAGATAACATGAAATATTTGATTAGTTAACATTTTGTAACTCTCAGTATGTTTCCTTTCATTGTCTGGAAAAATGTATGTTGGTGCTGAAAGAAGACTAGCTTTACAGTTTGCATGCACTTCAATGTATATTGATTACTTTTGTCATCAATTAGATTTCATTTACTTGTTTTTATTTGACAGGAAGCAAAATTCAAATACAGTTACAATGAAATGTGTATGTTTGAATGTAAATGTAGATACCATTATACTGTAGTATTTTTAGCCACCTGAATAGTCGAGGCCACCTGTCTATAATGGTCACCTACACCATTTCCCTATGAGTAGAACCTGTCTAGAAAGACCATATGCAGGGGCGTAGCCACAGGGGGCACATATGTCCCCATCAAAAAGCAAAACAAAAGAGGAAAATACAAATGAGAAAGTTAGAGAAAAATAAAGTAGGGGAAAGAGGAGAATCATGGAGATGCTATGACCCCCCCCCCCCCCTGCTGCCACCTTGATTAATGACCTTTACATTTGCATTTCTGTGAGTAAGATCCCACCCCCCCCCCCCCCCCCCCCCCATATGATGTCATCACCCCTTCAATAACTGGACCCACACTACACCACTTACTATATGTCTCAAGTGGCTTTTTTATTCTGGATGGCATAGCTGACAACTATCATTATTTTGGAGAGATGATTCCTATTTTTCAGACTTCAGTTTAAAGAGAAGGTTGAGTTCTGGGAAGAGGTGAAAAATAATTTGTGAGAGTTATCATTGTGTTATGCAAGTGTGGAAGAACATCAGATAAAACATCTTCCCTGAAAAGCATGGCTCTTCAAATGCCTTAATATACTAAATATGGCATGAAACATCATAAAAATCGGGACAGATTTTTTTGCCATGTGTTCGTTTAGTCCCATATACATCTTTCTGTGTACAGTGCTTGTAACTTTACCAAGACTGGGCCAAATTTCTTATCATTTTGATGATTCCAGAACCTTGCAGTACACACCAATACTTATATGCTAGATGATCAATCCTTTCTGATCGATTGCGCAACGTTTCTTTCACAATGCAATCGCATGACTAGAACTCAACCTTCTCTTTAATGTTCAGACATTAGGTTCCATGTATTTTCAGAGATATCTGCCTGAAAGTTATTCTCACTACCTTTTTGATATTTTTCTTGAACAATTCCTGCTTTTAGCTTTGAAAAAGTTTGGAGGTATTGGATGGCCTTAGTAGACAGGGTTTGACTCTCTATGACTAATCTCCCCCAAAGTGGAAGGATTTAAAGTGCCAAAATATGCGATTAGTATTCCATCGCCCGTGTCTATCTTTAGATTAAAAGCATGTAGTAGCTTGGATACTGAACAAATAAACATGTAAATACAAGATTTTTGTTGATAGGGAACCAAACAACAGAAAATAAAATTGGCAGATGGAACAAGACATGATTGGCAACAGTGGGACCTAATGACCTTGATGAATTGATGCGTGAAGGTTATCGAGAATAGGACAAATTGATTCCCATTTTGTTGAATTAGTACAGGATTATTTTTGCGGAAGTATTAGTGGGGCATGACATGGTTTTATCACTAAGGGATGGAAGTGGGATGCATTGTTTTATTCGTGAGCAGTCAAACAGAAAGTATTTGGCTGGTTCGACACGTGCTTTGTTCCTTTAAATAATGCATTGTCCCTTTAAATAATGCATTGGCTCTTTAAATAATGCTTTGTGCTCCTGTGATTTTATTCTCTCCTTCTACTTTCTGTTTCTTCTTTGTGTACCACCATGCGTGCGTAACCACATAGTCTGTGCATCCTCATTTATATCTCTCATTCTTTCTACCAGTATCTTTGTCTTTTTCTCTTTCTCTTCATAATTATGCTTTCTTCCCCTTTGACTTGTCTTTTCTTACATTTTTCTAACATTATCTATGTTTCTCTCTCTCTCTTCTTGACATTTAATATCCAATTCCTTGCTATATACATGTACATCCCTCCCCCTCTCTCTCTCTCTATCTGTCTTTCTTTCTCTTTCTATCTTTCTGGGTGTGACATTGTCATATTTACAATGATATCTAGAAATATGTGTCTGTTTCCCTTTGTCTCTCCCCCGCCCCCCCTCTCTCTCTCTCTCTCTCTCTTTCTCTCTCTCTTGACATTTAATATCCAATTCCTTGCCATATGTACATCCCTCCCCCCCCCCCTCTCTCTCTATCTATCTTTGATTCTTTCTCTTTCTATCTTTCTTGGTGTGACATTGTCATATTTCCAATGATATCTAGAGACACGTGTCTGTTTCCCTTTGTCTCCCTCTCTCTCTCTCTCTCTCTCTCTCTCTCTCTCTTTCACTTCATAATTATGTTTGATTCCTTTGTCTTGTCTTTTCTACCGTTCTTCTAACATTACCTACATCTCTCTCTCTCTCTCTCTCTCTCTCTCTCTCTCTCTTTTCTTAACATTTAATATCCATTTTTTTCTAAATTCCTTGCCATATACATTTATATCCCTCCCCCTCTCTCTCGCTGTCTCTATTTTTCAGTGTGACATTGCCATGTTTCCAATGATACCTAGAAACATGTGTAGGTTAATGACTTCCAATGACTTTTGACCAAAATACCCAACATAGTTGTTTCATTTCCAAGTACGGTACAGATTGCAGTTGATACAGTGATGAGCTCATGAATTGCCAAATATAGAATGAATTCTATAGAAAATTATCAGACAATGCTTGAGAATTGCCCCAAAATAATCATAAAATACTGTTGATGCACCCTCCACATGTTTTGGAGATCAATGGAAATGAAATACAATGTGCATTTGAGTTCATTGACACTACTTTGCATATATAGGTAATCTTGCAGTTCTCGTAACAAAATTGTATTTTTGAGGAAAGTTATTCCCCATTGTTTACTGTGTTTATACATGTGGGCCGCTGACATTTCAAAAAATAGTTTTGAACTGTTGGAATGAGTTTTGTTGGATTCTGTAAGGGTTTCTTTTTTTACCATTACCAGAACTTTGGAATAAATATAAGAAGAACAATTCTTTTTCTCTTTAGATATTGAAGACGTATAGGGCTAAATTCAATTCAATCCAATTCGATTCATATTTATTTCATTTCCAACAGAAAGATAAACAAAGGTATTACGTTTTTTCACATAATAAAATTATTACAAGAAATTCTTAATTTCTGAGGAGATGGGGGAGTCCACTAAAAAGCAGTGCTTGTATATAGTTTGTGGATCCCTCAATTGAATAGCTTGCCTCCTTCAATTGGCCACACTAGTACTCTTCTTTCGTTGCTACAGATTCTAATAAAATCTCGTGAATCTGAAGAGAATGAACAGAAAATATGGCAAAAGTATATTTTATTCATTTTGTATTGGATAACATTGATTTTGACCTTGTGAACATGTTGCCAATTTAATGATTTGAATCCTTATTTTCTTTGTATAAAAAAAACCCTGGCATAAAAATCAATTCTCGCTACCCCAAATCACAGAACTCTTAAATACGTATTTAAGAGTTCTGTGCCCCAAATAGCGATTCTGCCGAGATCCGGGGAAAATCCTGAAAACGCGCATTGCATTATGGGATAGCTTTTCGACATTACAGCTTCCTGTGCAGGCGTTCGTGATCACAACCCTCTCTTTCACGGTAGAGTTTAACGGCCTTTTGTGCTAAAGTCACTAATTCTGCCCGAAGCTTTCCATTGCATATTATAATCTGTACAAATTACACTGATTGGCATCGATTTTAGCGTGCGTGAAAACTCTGCACAGCGAACACAGGCGCTAGCGCCAGCGGGATGGGACTCTATACCGGAAGTTGTAGTGACGACCCGAGAGAGTGAAAATTACCTCGTCTCGCGAATTTCGAGATTTTCGTACCTATTTAGGGTAGCGAGAATTGGCTAAATTGAATGGAACAGAAATGGACTAAGGTGCAGAAAGTTTTCCTCTTTCTGTTCCTGCATTTAGTATATTTTTAGTTCTCTGAATCAGACCAAACAAATTTTGAGACAATCCATGAAACGGACCATTGTGGGCTATTATCTCCTGTCTATCAAATCATCAATCATGGTTGATGAATGACTACAGTGGTGAAACTCGGCTTACTCACAAAGCAAAGAATCAAACTCAAATAAATAGTAATGACTAATTCACTCACAAGCCATGGATCGCTGGTCAGTGCCCCCTGATCAAACAAAACGAAACGTATGACACATGGTATTGTTGGGATGGGGGGGGGGGGGGGGCAGAGGGTGGAGTTTAGTTTTCAATCGCTTCTTGTGGAAGTAACACTATTTACCTATCCATTGTTAACGATATCAATGACATTTTTGCTGAGTGATTTGTTTTCATTAAGGGTGTGATATCTTTACATGTGTTAAAAATGTAAGGAATTCAAAGATTTGTCATATTTGATGATTAATAACTCTGATTTAATAGTATTCTAAGAAGTTTGCATTGGAATTGAATTGAATTGTATTAAATTGAATTGATCTGCTTTAGTTACAAACATAAAAGTGTATTTTGGTACTACCGGTACTACCTAATAAATGGGTGATTCAGGATTGTCTTGAAAACTAAAAGCTCTAAAAGTAATCTTTTTAGAAGACAAAAGGTGTACCGTAGTTGTAATTTACTCTAAAGGTTTCTAGAAAAGGGACCTTAAACTCATGCCTGTAGTGAGTCAGAGGTCAATAACTCTTTAAGGTCATTCTCATAGAGATAATGACCTTTGGATTCTTAGCAGACATTCATTTAATTGTATTCTTGTGGGTTATGATAGAAGCATTTCTCATCCAAGATTTGTGTACTCTCAAAATTTGATGTCAATCGCAACCTTGTTTGTATGCCAGACAACGAGAGCATAAACAACACTGTCATTTAATATGCAACCATACAAGTAAATAACAAAATCTTATATACGGTTGCTATGATTATAGTGACATGTGGGCTTTTTTGTATGGCCTTGCTTTGTTTTCTATTTTGTTCTTTTGCCATTTCACCTTGGATTCATATGTTTTTCTATTTACCGGTACTCCTTTAAGGTATAGATTTATATGATGATGAGGATGAGGATGATGATGATGATGATGATGATGATGACGATTGACGATGATGATAGTAATGATGAGGACAATGGTGATGATGATGAGGAGGAGGAGGAGGACAAAGTGATTATGATGATAATAATAATAATATTTGATATTCTTATAGTGTACATATCTAATGTATCGAATGTCTTGCCAAAGGACACTAGTGCCACGCTGGGATTTGAACCCGCAATTTTGCATCTCCAGTCAAGCATTTAAACCACTAGACCACGACACTGCAATTATGGATACATAGCAGTTTATGTTACTAGTATTTAAAACTCTTTTACTTTTCGCTATGAATTGGAATCATTGACTGCCATATTGTTCTGAGCACACTTTATATTAGACCTATACACTGTATGTACGACAAAAGTCCACTGTAGCAATCAAATAAGCCTGTATAGAGTTAACACATTGCCTCCTGGAACCGGTTTGCCCTTGTATTGGCCTATGGTAATGAAAGAATTCAGCATCCAGTAGGTTAATGCTTTACCATAATCTGTACTTTTCAGATCAATTAAATAAAATAAACAAATAAAGGGACAGTCCCTATAAATTGAGAAACTGATATGACCTGCATAAAAATTATACACTTTTGTGTTCCATGATACAGGTCAGTAGTTAAGTACAGTACTTGATGTACACGTGCGTAGAGTGTATAACCTGAATGTTATTGTATGAAAAGCCTGATCTGAATATAATTGCCACCGTTTACTTCAGAGATCCAGGTCAGATTTTGCCCCCAAGAATTAGGTCCTCAAATCCAGTTTTCCTGGCGCTGCAAAAAATCCTGAGAAAGTGAACCTTTGTGTTCCCCGTTGCTGTATTTACCCTAGACAAACTGCAATGGGGGGCACATGACGCACCCTAAGGGGGTCACAATGCACCCCTCTCGGATTCTGAGGGCAGGATTAATGAGAAATCGTTTTGATTTGAAATAGGATTTCATTTAGGGAGGTGTCGTAGGGCACGGTCGTGGCATAGAATGTTTGATTTTGAGTGCTAAGTAATGGAAGGATCAGCGTCAGTTATAATATTTCTGTTTTGATCAGAGTTTAATCCTTGATCTGAGAGAATTAGGGCGTGGAGGCAAACTTGTCAAGAGTCCAGGACCGGTTTTGGTGCTCATAATAATTGTATAAGGACTCCAAACTTGAGGCTTTTGAGAACTTGTAGCTATTTTTGCCCTCTTTTTTCATGCTGTTTTATTCAATTCAGTTGATATTGATACCCCAGTGGTGGATCCAGGAATTTCTTGCCGGGGGGGGGGGGGGGGGGGCACGTTCCCCCTGTGCCCCCCCCCCTGGATCCGCCACTGTACCCCCACCCTATCCCTGTACCCCCACCCCAGCCACACATCTAACATTTATCTCCATCCTCATGTAATTAAGATGTTTTTTGAGGGATAGGGCAGTTTGAAAAATAAAAGTAGGCACCACAAGACAAATGATTTAGTAATTTAACATAAATAGTTCTTATACCAAACTTTAATCAAAAATATATCAATTATTGCATTATTTATTCTTATTCTTATTCTTTGAACTATTTTTTAAAGAAAAAGACAGTTAACATTAGAAGAGAGAATAAAATCATGAATAAAAAGAATACATTCAAAGTATTATGCATCCAAGTTACAAACAAGTTATCAACGCAGGAATCGTTTTTCTTTTTCACCAAGTGGCATGTCTTTTTGATAATGTCATTTTGTTTGTTGGGATAATAATTTGTGTTTGTTTGGATAATAATTTGTGTTTGTTTGTGTATTTGAGTGATTTACTAACCCAGCAATGTTTAAATACCTGATATTCAAATTTATTTACTAGTTGTGGCGCATATTGAATTAGAAATATATATATTTGTATTCGTATACCTTCATTCCTTGTCATAATATCAATATTTGAGTATAATTTAGGGGTGTAACCCTCTGCATAATTGAATATTAATATTTACAGTGTTTGTTACATGCATATGAGTGCATTCTTTTTGTGCATGCTTTGGACGTTTGGCCATGAATATGTTTTGCTGTATGTTCTGCTCATGTTTTTATTTGGGTTGATATTGATTAATGCCAGTAGCTAGAATTTCCTCTTTTATTTGAAGGGTATAAACTTAACCATATCTTTCATTGATGATAACAAATAAAATGATTTCTTCTGTCCCCCATTGCATAGAAGCTATTGTAAAGCGTTTAATCAGATACTGTACCCTTTTAAAACTAGACAATTTTTTTTTAACAACTCCTCCTGAATGGCTTCTTTTAAATGAAAAATATATACTTTACCCTATTTTTCTTTGCTGATAGAAATGAAATGTCTTTTGTTCACCATTGCATAAACTAATTCATAGCGTATAATCAGAAACTATACCCTTTTACAAGTAGAGAATATAAGTTTTTAGTTAGACAACCCTTGCCCTTCTTTGAAATCGAGGTTATATACATATATTTAATCCTTTTTTCCGTTGTTGATAAAAAGTTTATTATGTCTTGTTGTTTGCTATTTTTGTGTGGTGATAGAGCTGAGTTCTCGTCTTATCTTTTGAAAGTCTTCATGTACGTCTTCATCAAGCTTAAATCTGTTTTGAAATAATGTGAATAATAAATACTATTAATGCTTTAAGGTTATACTTAATCCTATTTTTCCTTGTTGATAAAAAAAGGATGTCTTCTTTTAGGCTATTTTTATGTGGTGACGAGGCGAAAAGCGGTTCTCTTATCTGTTGAAAGTCTTCATTTACGTCAAGCAAGCCTAAATCTGGTTTGTTAAGATAAAAATAAATGTTATTTTGCTTTATCTCTTTCTTGTCTGCAACCATTTGACCAAGGTTTCCATGAAAGACTGCTATCAATTATTCATGTTGAGTATCGTCCGTTTAGAGAGGAGGGCATTAACCCCCGGCCCCCCCACTCCGGGGTCGGAATGACCGCATGCGTGTTACCAAAATGTCCGGTAAAGGGGTACTTTTCGTGCGACAAAGTCCGGCCCGAGAATTGTAAAAAAAAGGGTGTATTTGACTTTTCACCCGGAGATTTCTTTAAAAAGGGGGTGTTTTTCTTTTTTTCTCTCAATTCTTTGGACTCCTGAGAAATTGTTCGAAATTTAGGGGGGTACATTGAGCATTTTTCCGTATTTAGGGGGGTCTCAAAGGCAGGAAAAGCCCGCAAAAAGCCCACGAAAGGGGGGGTTCGGAAATGTTGGCAGTCCTCAAATAGGGGGTGCTTTCAAAAAGAGGAAACGAGCATACGCGTACCCTAAATAACACTGAGTGGGGGGGCCGGGCATTAACCACACTCTGCCGCAGTGGGCCAGGGAGGGAACAAAGTGCGCCAAAAATCTTTTTTGGTGATTTAATTTTTTTCTCTTTTTTTTCTTGCCCAGTTGAAAGATAATACATTGAAGAATACCTCAGTAAAATATTTAATTCTGGTACGCACAATAAGGGTATAAATTTACTCCTTCAAACAGCAAAATCTTGCATATTCACAATTTTAGTGCAAAAGTGAATTATTTTATAAATCTTTCAATTTAACATGGAGTTTTTAAGCCATTGAGAGTCTGGTGAGCGAACCACTATACCACAACGCCTCCACTTACTACACAACAAACTGTATAGACATAACTGTAATGGTTTCTAGACAGTTTCTTTCAATATGAAATTATAACTAACATTACTCCGCCCTACTTTCTAAACACTACCCTGTTGTGTATGACTTATGCTTTTGACCTCGTTTTTAATTAGCCACGAATGATCACTGACCTAGTTTTTAAGCAGGAGTATTAAACTTT
>JAVYIG010001215.1:327500-368452 GCA_035222895.1 Strongylocentrotus droebachiensis
TAGTTACAATGAGAACTGATCGTCTCGCACGATATGATTTATTTATTTCATTTTCGGGTCATCATGATATTTTTTGTCGCTTCTTGTCGAGAGGGTCAATCAGTTTAAATTCCATTTAATGTCCTCATAAAACCTAACATTTACAGAAGCTGGATCTTCAAGATACAGTTCTGCATATCAGATTGCATTACTTTACAAATTCAACGTAGTGCAATTTCATGACTGAGAATTGTACGACTGCTGCTATAACAACTACTAGTACTACTACTACTACTTTTGATGATGATGATGATAACAACAAAATAATAATACTACTACTACTAATAATAATGATGATAATACTGATGTTAATAATTACAATAATAACAACAGCAGCAACAACAACAACAACTATAATAATAATAATAAAATTAATAACGATAATAATAATGGTAATAATAACGATGATAAAGATAATAGTATTAATTCCAATAATAATGATAATGATATTATAAAAAATGATGATAATGAATATATAAATAACATTAATAACTAGGTTTAAAATAAATTTAATTTCTAAAGTACATCCTGCAATACATTTTAATGAATTACCAACACGTTTTAAAAAAGAAATTTCCAAATGGCATTGCCTTGTGTAACGTCTCTTGAATTTCATATTTATCAACATTATGACTGTAAATGTTTACAATAATTTCACCTTGTATAGGCTATACATGTTGTACCTTATATGTATTTATTTCTGTTGATTTTTGTCAACCTTTATTCCTCACATATAACAGTGTTGTGGCCTCTTGTGGGGCCTATCTGACTGAAATATTATTCAATAAATAAAATGAATAAATATTGCAATGTCTGCATGATACTATGATAATGCACTTAACTATTGAAATTGCTTTTGAACTGAAATTGCTTTTGAACTGAAATTGTATTAGTAATATTTTATTTCATTTTGTTGCTTTTAAGGTATTGAACATGTTGAATAATTATAAGTTAGACAGTACAACCTGTGCGCTTAGAAACGTCTGTATAAAGCGCCCTATTGAAAAATGTAATTATTATTATTATTTTTATTATTGAAATATTTCTGTGCTTTTATTAGATTTGGAATTTGAAAGTCTGGTATATACCTTGTCATGGGATTAATGCTGGCACTTCTATCTTACTTGCAAAAACATAGTTTTAATTAGTATATGCATATACAGGTATCATTCAAAATTATATTTTCTTAGTGTATATAATCATCATCATCAGCAGCAGCAATAGTAAACAGATTATCAAGAATTTTAGCTGTTTAAAACAATTATGATTTTCACTTGTTTCCCTTATTCAGAAAAATGTTGTAATTTTTGGCTGTCAGGGTAAATTATGAAAGCAAACGTCAAGCAGTTATTGATGCAATACTTCGATTAATATCTTCATCAGACATAGCATATAGGTGCTTTTTTAATATATGTCTAAGGAATGAGAAAGAGCCCCCTTTTTCAAGGTTATAAGTACAATTTCATAAATGTCATCATTCTAATTACAATCAGACCAGAAATTTGTAATAAAGTGTCAAATAAGAGTTTGTCCTTGCAAATAGTGAAGAGTTTGAAAGGGGATTTTTTTTTCTGCTCATGAAATATAGCAAGAAAAAAAATGGAGAGATTAATAGTGACGTATTTTCTATGGTTTTGCCAGTGCTTCCTTATTAGTATAATCAGGGGTGTCACTCATTTTTTCTGTGACGTGATTTAGGGAAGATAGAGAATTTTGTAAAGGGGGAGGGCATCACAATTTTCTGAATAGCTGACAAGCAAGAACAAAAAGAGGTTATCGTATTTTCTGGGGCCTTTTGGGGTAAAAAGTGGTTAAGGGGGTGTATTTTGTGGGTTGTCTACTTAATGCATGTCTAGTGGGTTTTTAAATGGTGTAAAGGGAGGTTGTGCCTTCTCCTCCCCCCCCCCCCCCATGAGGTTTGTAATGGACGTTAGTGTGCGGTATTTCTTGGAGTAGGAATTGGAATAAGTTGGAAAAGCCACAGAAGTTATCCAATCAACCTTTTTATCTGCACAGTCAGGGCAAAACCTCTTCCTCAATCACTCAATAAGGAAGTAAATAAAAGCATCTGGTGTTTAGAAAAGAAAAAAAATCCCCTTAATTAGCAAAAGTGTTGCAGCACAACCTCAACTTACCATTGGCAGATACCAATTCATTTTGAAGTATATGTTTCTTTAAAAAATAAGAGGGGGGGGGGCACTCATATACATTATACCCCTTCACACCAAAAAATAATATAGGCTATCCCATCTTCTTCATACACTCTCCCTCTCCTCTCTCTCTCTCTCTCTCTCTCTCTCTCTTCCTCTCTCCCCCTCTCTCTCTCTCTTTCTTTCTTTCTTCTTGTCTCTCTCTTTTTCTTTCTTCTTGTCTCTCTCTTTAAAGTGATGACAATCCAATTTCTCAACATGGTTTTGAAGAAAGAAAAAAAATGAGGTTTGGAAGATTTTAGAAATTTGTCACGTTGCCAAAAACAGCACCTTCATTATGATGTAACATGGAACAAGCTAATGACATCATCTGCCTGTAGCTGTACCCTTTTTATTTTTAGGATGACGTATTATGTTCCCCAAAGGTGTTACCATCATGACTCCACATTTTTGGGAGGCTCGATCAGCAAATTAGGGGCAGATGGGGAAGGGTGTCAGAGTTGTCAGGTGTCTGTGTTACTCGTCAGAAATGTATGGGAATTGGACCTCTGTTTCTTCTGATAATTTTTTGTTTGTTTATTGTTTTATGAGTTTTTTGTTTCAAATCAGAATTTATGGGAATTGGACCTCCCCACCACCACCACCACCACCCCTACCCCTGTGACAAAATCCTGGATCGGCCGTGCAGCCCACGTTTAGATGACCTCTCGTTTAGGATATGCCATACCCTCCCCCACAAAACCTGGTTTTGAACGTATTTTCCTGGTGTCCTGTTTAAATACTCATAATCATCTTCCTGACTTTACCAGGTTTTTATCTGACTTTCCTCACGTATGCTGTCATAATCCTAATTAAAAGCCAGCATGAGCAAATATACCTGAAATACATCAGCAAGAACTACAAGGTAGAAAGGCAAAACTGAGTTGGTATCAGTCATGTGAACCAAGTTGCCAATATGAAAATTCATTAATGAAATCAACTGTTTGTAGATAGAAGGGCATTAAAGGTAAAGACCAGTAATGGTCATGCGATTGCATTGTGAAAGAAACGTTGTGGAATCGATCAGAAAACGTCGATCATCTAGCATCTAGCATCTGCAAGGTTCTGGAATCATCAAAATGATAAGAAATTTGGCTCATTCTTCGTAAAGTTACAAGCACTATACACAGAAAGATGTATATGGGACTACCCTATCTCTCTCACCAGACCATGAGAGAAATAAATTTACCAAATATATGAATTAGTAGGCGGTTTCCCGGCAAATTTACTATCACCATGTATTAGTCAAAACATATTCTTTCACATGATTGGTAATGAGAGCTTCCATTTCATTTTTTGAAATTGGGGCGTTGCCAATACTGGTCTTTACCTTTAAATCATTTACTTTAACACAGGGTTAATGCCCTTCTGGCTCTGAACAGTTAAAATGTGATGGTGTTGACTTTTCTTAACTTTCTTCTTGATAGACAAATTTATCTCAACTTCTCTCAATGCTTAATTTACTCTAGATCTCTGATTTGTTGATTATGATGCTAGGTGTCTGCAGGTTTGAAACCGTGTATGTTTATAATCCTACTGCCTTTAATGCAAAATTTCAAGAGAATTTTACTGTAAAGTAATTTCTAATTTTGAATTTTTAAATTTGACTTTCACTTGGCTATTAGGAGTCCTTTCTCAAATCAGTCATTACTCTTTATATCCCATGCAAGTAACTTCCCTGTGCAACATTGTATTTATCATTGGATTGATAAACCAAAGGCTTCAAGATAGTATTTTAACTGTTTCCAGTGCAATATTAATCTAAACCAGTTTCATAGGGTTGTCATTGAGCTAAACAAGACCCAAAAATGTGTAAGTTGGGAAAGCCATACACAAAGCAATAATCACATCAATTTGCTGCCTATTGTTTTGTGCAAAATTGCATGTATGGCAAACAAGCAGCAGTGCAGAGAGGCAAAGAAAGCAACCAAAGTGTTAAAGATCGATCAATAATTGTGGAAATTTAGTTTAGTTTCATTCAGATGGAAGCCAAGCAAAAAAAATCAACTTCAAGAAGAAATCCCCTGTTGTAATGTGAACTGTACATTCTGTACTTTGAAATCACAGAAATCCCCCTTCTACCTTTGTTGAAAGGCAGGAGTTTCTGGATCTCTGAGTAGTGGTCATTTTTCCATTTCCTCAAAGAGTTCCTGCTCATGCATGCGTGCCAAAAGAAGGAAATCAAGAACCCTAGCTTGCAGGTCCACTGTAAACAGCTTAGACATAATCATACTTCATTATCTGCCCCCCCCCCTCCCTATGGTCTTTCCAGAGAGTCACAGAAATTCCCCTTTCTTAAAGACAAAGACCAGTTATGGTCATCGGATTGCATTGTGAAAGAAACGTTGTGAAATCGATCAGAAAAGTTGATCATCTAGCATATAACTATTGGTATGTACTGCAAGGTTCTGGAATCATCAAAATGATAAGGTATTTGGCCCAGTCTTGGTAAAGTTACAAGCACTGTATACAGAAAGATGTATATAGGACTATGCGATAAATTATTATATCTATCCGGACTGGATAGATATAATAATTGACCAAATATTTCAATTAGTAGGCGGTTTCCCCGGCAAAATTTGTATGATCACGTATTAGTCAAAACATATTCTTTCACATGATTGGTAATAAGAGCTTCCATTTCATTTTTGAGAGGGGGCGTTTCCAAAACTGTTCTTTACCTTTAACAGCTGGATGTCCACATACAGGGATTGCTATACCGTGCCAATTGGTCATTTTCCATTTCCTCAAAGAGTTCCTGCTCGCTTGGTAAGTACAGGAGGAAATAAAGCATCCCCCTTGAGCAGGCCGGGGCAGATTCGCCATGAATCCGCCAGTACCCCAATGAAATTAAAAAATGTATTTAGTGGTCTGCTTACTGTGTCACAGAATTTCCCCTTCCCCTAAATTCCCCAGTAAAAGAATA
Organism: Strongylocentrotus droebachiensis; assembly: GCA_035222895.1. Taxonomy (NCBI): domain Eukaryota; kingdom Metazoa; phylum Echinodermata; class Echinoidea; order Camarodonta; family Strongylocentrotidae; genus Strongylocentrotus; species Strongylocentrotus droebachiensis. Next base: position 332,655 of record JAVYIG010001215.1, read on the forward strand.
AGAGCATATCAGTCTTGTGACATAGAAATCATTCAAGGTATTACAAAGTTTTGGTATGGGGTCATGAATTCGGTTCAAATTAACGTATTAGAAGCCAATCCAATTTTACAATATTCGATGATCGTTGTCGTGGTTAAAATGAAGTCTAAAATAATGAAATTGTAAATAAAAAAATCTTTACATTGTATAGCGACCTCTCAAGACTGATATTAATTTAGCTCTAAAACAATGTCTCTTGACTACAATTGACCGATTTTGCATGCTATTCCAGTTTGGAATTATATATCAGAACTGCATATTCTGAGAGTTTCATGATCGCAGCTACCATGGAATGGCCTTAGGCGCTTTTTGAAATATTTGAAATTTACCGGGAGCACCGGTAAGTTTTTGATTATTCAATTTAGTTAATTTTTAGGGGCTAAATTTTCTAGTGCTTATGAAACATCCACAGGGGCATCCAAACATATCAACATTTTGAATAATTACTATCAATCAGATTTTCAAAATTTTCCGAAACTTTGCATTACATTTAAGAATGCACTCCATTTTTTTGTTGGTAATAATGATAATAAATTATGCAGTTCTTGTGTAGCGCATTATAATTTATATTATAATATAACGCTTTTATGTGCTACCAAAGGACTGGATATTATTATTAGCCAGCTTTAGCTTTAGCTTTAACTGCATGTGGATCTCATGTTCATTTTTGCATTGATTTTAAATATCATAAATTTTCTATCGTCATCCAAGGATTGTATATATCCCTCATACCTGTACTCCAGTAGGTAATGTTATGTCTCTACCTTCTACCACAACATTACAAAAAAGGATGTTTTTATTGATTGAGGGTTAAATCAGGTTATAGAAAAAGGATATATCTTTGGCTTTGGTAGTGACTATTATCTAATTTAAAAAAATTGCCAAAATGTTTGTATATTTTGATGAGGGTCATTGGCTTTTGTTGTGTCTCTAACTACTACCACAACATTACAAAAAGGATGTTTTTATTGATCTAGGGTTAAATCAGGTTATAGATAAAGGATATATCGTTTGGCTTTTGTAGCTAATGATCTAATTTTAAAATTTGCCAAAATGTTTGTATATGTTGATGAAGGTCATCAACTTTTGAGGTCTTCTTCCTCCTTCCTCTTCCTCATTTTTGAATTTAATTGCTTCCTTAAGTCACACCAAATTTCCCGTCCAGATTCCTTGTAATATGTGCGTTATACTTGGTAATCTGTAATAACACATGCCCCAGATCTCTCTCTTTCTCTCTCTAATATTTCCTTTTGTGTAGATCTTTGTTAGATCTGATATATACCTAATAACCTTTGATAATACATCCAGTAGTTGTTCTTTGATTTCCTGGTATTGTAGTTGTGAAACATGCTCCTCAGGTGACTTGCTTTTGTGGTCAGTTTAATTCCTGCTCCTAATTCCCAACTTCTTCCTAGCTTGGACCAAAAACTATATATAACCATTACCCTAACACCAAACCTCCTCTGGAACCCAGTTGAAACACTGACCATAACAACAACCATATCAACTATAATCCTTCATCTTTGATGAAAAACAGAAAGTCGGATCACTGATTTCCTTGGATTTAGAGTTGTAGGTTTGATTTTTATCAATCTTTGACAGCACATGTTTGCTTCCTCCCGTTTTCAAGGAAATAAAACCCCTTGTAAATTGTTTCCCTAACCACACCCTATGAAGTAATGCTTTGAAGCAAATCATGACATGTGATTTTAAAGTTTGAACAAGTATTTCACCATCGGACCACTAATATCTTCAAATTGAAAGGAGTTAGTGTAACATGAATTGGTTACAACTTGTTAAAGTCTTTTGAGATGAAATAATCAAACCATTGTTAGAAATAATCTGCAGGTGTTTAAATGGATTAGTCAAGGAAGAAAGTAAGAGATAGAAAAGGGAGAGAGAGAGAGAGAGAGGGAGAGAGAGAGAGAGGGAGAGGGAGAGAGAGAGAAATGAGAAACAGACAGACACATATAGAAGAGGGAGTGTACTTTTTTTACCATTTGGGTGCCCCTTCCCTTCCCCATGGCATGCACCCCCCTCCCCCATCACCTCCCCCATCATCACCATGCACCACCTTATCATGAACTTGAACTGAACTTCTGACCACAATTTCTGTTTTTCTCTCACAAATTCTCTCACATTGTTCCAGTACTCCACGAACTCACTCTTGTATTGTTTTCTTTTTCTTTTTCGAGACAAATATCACGGTAGTCTGCATCATGTTGTTAAGAGCTACGTTTACACGAGACTCTTTGTTTCAAACTTTAGTCTTGATAAACCTCGAGGGTTAAAAGTTTAAAACAATGTTCCACATCAATAAGGAGCGTTCATACTGGACTGAAACGAGGAGTATTCAAAGTTTTAAACTACAAGCCTGGCTACCAGTCATTTGAACAACAAGCTGGCGAAACGTCAAGTTAAATTGTGTCTGCATGACTCATAACTTCAAATCAGGATCCTCTACAGCTCATATAGCGAATCATAACAACGCTCTTGGTTGATAACTCTGAGATAACTTAAAGTTTCGTAACCACGAGTGCAAGTGCGTATGCATGGTCTATAACTACAAGATTACCTCAAAGTAATAAAACGTGACCTTAACTTAACTTCACTGACTCTCGTGTGAACCTGACGATTACCTAGGTTACTGCTGTCCATATGTTTGCAATCAAGAGGTGGCCAAAATGTAAGGTGAAACTATTTAGCTCCCTGCCTCCAAGGCTTGAAAATAATGTGGTTTAGTCTTGTGTGTAATAGAATTATGACCCCAAATTCTGTCTACTTTTTGTGAGATATAAAGCAGGATATGAACGATTATTTCATGTTTAAATCTACCAGCCCCCCCTCCTGAAATGAATGTATAATACCTTCTATCCATATGGCTATGTTTGGTTGAAATTGAAACATTTATTTTTTATTATATATTTTTGTATTTTGTTTCATGGACAAATTATCTGCTATACAAAGACTTCATGTTTTGAACTATACAAAGAATACCAAGAATACCAAATTTCATTCCATATACTGTGTCATACTTTATATACAAATTTACAAAAATGGTAATTGTGTTTCTATTTTGAATACAGTAGAGTTCACTTTATCATATTATTTGTTGATGGGGTGAATTAACAAAAACAACACAGAAATTAGGTCAGACATATACTGGTATTCGTCCTATGCCATGGAACACTATACATCTTCATGTGGGAGGTTGATATCTAGCTTTTGTTCATCATATTTATTTACAGGAATATAGCATTCCAGCATTAACCGCAATGAACTTCAATGAAAAGAATTTAGATGCATCAGTTTACTTTGTAACAAAAGAAGCTTAATATATGGCATGTCCTGGCTATTCAGGACCAGTTTTACTAGGCTATTTTTTCTTTTCACACAGGCAAAAGCATAAATTCCAAAGTCCAATAATTAAAATCTGTTTTCGCTGTCTTAGACAATGCTATCTGCAAGTTCAAGGCCAATGCTAGGCTCTGGTTTCATTTTAAGTCACCGACTTAATAATGATTGAAATTCTATCCGTCTTTGTGCATTACAGCCTTTATCTTTTCATACTCTGTAAGCTATGTAAATGTTATGGTAGATGTTATACATGTTTCATAAAGTAAAATTAAAAGTAAAAACTAATGTCCTTTGGCAAGACATTAATCTATATTTGCCACACTCAATCCAGGTGAGGTAAATGGGTACCTGGCAGGAATTAATTCCTTGAAATGCTAGAGCGCCGTAATGGCAGCCATGCTAAAGCCGGTGTAATAATTTCCAAAGCTCTTTAAAAATCGCATAGAGACGTTATAATGTGATATGCGCTATACAAGAACCGAATATTATTATTAAAATTGTTTCCCATTGAAATATGTTTTAAAGGAACCTTTATCCCCCCCCCTTTATATTTCGCAGTAATGTTCATGCACACCTTTGCTGTACAGGGCCAGCTGGTTATATATTAACAGTGTATCCATAATTAAATACCTGGAGTTCTTGAATCTACCTGTTTGTTGGATTTTAGGGTACTTTTAACATCTTGAAATAGCCATGTGTTAACCTACAAAGCACAGAGCAAACACCCTACCAATAGCTTTGAACTCAATTGGGCATCCCAGGTTTGTCTGTTTTGTCTAATGTTTGCAGAAGTTGATTGTTTGTTTGTTTGTTTGTTGTTGAAATGGAGGGGTAGCCTTAACTTGAGGTCAACATTAAAGGGGAAATCCACCCCAGAATCAAGTCGGTTACTGGGAGTAATAAATCATTGACATATTGAAGAAAATATGACAAAGGGAAAGGTTACCTATGATTCTTTGAAGTTGTCATTGATATCAGATACAAATTGAAAATTCTGTAACTTCCAGTGCAAGCAATTCTCCATTTGTTTTTGTTTTTATAAAGAATTTCATGAACTCCCTGTTTTTCTACTGAGATAATAATTTCATGTAACTTTACACAAAATATATTATAGGATATATGTTTTAACATATGCCACTCTGAGAGTAGTAGTAGTTTGTTCTTATATACCGGTAGCACTTTTATAAATTATTACCCCGGTCATCGGATTCAGGCTTTACCTGCACACAATGTATGCACATTCTCCACTCCCTGGGGAGAGATCCTTTTCTTCATCAACAGCAACAAATCAAGAAGAGAAATATCTTTTGATTATTTCATTACAAGACAGATGTGAATTAAGCTGCTCAAACTTGCAGTGTCAATCATAAAGTTACCAATTTATTTTCAGTCAATCGTTACTTTCAAGATTCATATAACTGCCCTTTTTTAAACCAGATTCTCCTACAATATTTACTGATCTGCCTCTCTAACGTTTTTGCTTTTAAGAAAACTATCATGGTATCAAAATCAAATTGACTGTCCCTTTAAAGATAAAGACCAGTTCTGGTCATGTGATTGCATTGTGAAAGAAACGGTGTGGAATCAATCAGAAAAGGTTGATCATCTAGCATATAAGTATTGGTGTGTACTGCAAGCTTCTGGAATCATCATAATGATAAGAAATTTGGCCCAGTCTTGGTAAAGTTACAAGCACTGTACACAGAAATATATCTATCAGGTCCAAATAGATATAATAATTTACCATATCAATTAGTAGGCGGTTTCCCGGCAAAATTTGTATCATCACGTATTAGTCATAACATATTCTTTCACATGATTGGTACTAAGAGCTTCCATTTCATTTTTTGAGAGGGGGGCATTTCCAAAACTGGTTTTTACCTTTAAGTTCTCCCCTTGGAATGGACTATTAAAGCATTCAAAGAGCATTCAGCTTTCGTCTCTTTGTCTGAGTGATATGTTTGCTCATCTATTCATCTGCAATCTTATTATCACAGTTCCTATCTCTCTGTATCTCTTTATCTATTTCTTAGCTCCTGAGATTTATCAGGAGAAGATGAGGGCAGAGTCAAGTTGAAGTTCTGGGGAGTGTTTCACAAAGACTCGAAGTCGAACGTAACTCTAAGTTGTACTTAAATATAATGGAGAGCCATTTGTGGCCTTATTTTGAAATATATTAAAAATCAAAAATTCAAGTATTTTAGACTTTTCATAAATTCCACATCAAGAACACGAAATCTCCTAAAATAATAGAAAATATGAATGATTTGAATCAACATTTTATGCCTTTTAAAATAATTTAAAAAAAATATTTTCAATGATGCTAATGGCTTTCCATAATTTCTAAGTCCTACTTAGAGATAAGTTCGACTTAAGATCTTTGTGAAACACCCCCCAGGTCAAGAAGTCAATCAATTTGGGGTATATTTAATTATTTTCATGCTTTGTTATCTATAATATTAATTGAAATTGTATATGTCTATAACTTGTAATATATGAATAAAATCTTGCGCCATAATTTTTGTATCATTATTTAAGAATGAATTATAATGTTGTTCTATTTTGTTACTGTTGTACTATTTTAGTTAAGATCTTGTCAGAATTTTTGTTTAAGAATAGTTCAATAGTAGATAACTAATTAAACTTTTACATAATACAATGTAAAGCGCATAGAGACATACTTTGTATAATGCGCTATAGAAATATAATTTATTATTATCATTATTATTATATTTAATTTACATCCAATATACAAACTATTTTTCTTTAATGTTTTTTTAATTAATCACTAGTTTCACATGACAGTTTGTAAACTTTAAGTTCAGCTCATGCTTTTAAACTTCAAGGTCATCTTGTACATGGACTGTGCAGATGCACTCATCATGGTTTCAAAACTTTTGGGTAACTCATAGTTTTAAACCATTGGCGATCTTTTGGTTAATACGATTCAACTAAGCAATTTAATTCAGCTCAACTAAGTAATAATTGAAAAATTTGGGTAAAAGAAATATCAAATGAACAATTTGCAGTCACAGTGTGACATACATCTGCCAAATTGAACTTTAATTCTGCCCATATTTGGTTTGATATATTTAAGTGTCTTATGATTATGCCTTGCACTCATTCCAGTAATGTTTCTGAGAGGGAATTCAAAACCGTTTAATTTTTGTTTGGACTGTACATGATAACAGGATATCCCTCTCTTCTTCCATGCAACAATAGGGACTTTAATTTCCAAGACCCTTGCAATAATGAACAACTAGAAGAAGAAATACAGATTATATATAAAACTTTTTTTTTTAACGTGATCGCAACTACTTAAAAAAAACACCTAAGGCAAATTCAATTGCATTATTCATCATCTTTTGAAATGTCATCCTCTTTTGAGGTATTTATTTTCAATAACGTATATATACATACCAGTACAATTAAAAATTCAGATATTGTTTTTTTATTTCATTAAAAAAAAAGGGAAAAAAACTTCTCACTAAGTTTTCCAAATTTGTTGATACTTTAACTGTCCGGACATGATTTCACAATAAGATTAAAATCAACCCATAATGAATATTGTGTTGAATAGATTGCCTTTAAATGTACGTTTTATATATGCTGATACTGTACGCACAGAACTTTGACACTTGTCACTGTTGCACAGGATGACTTGTGTTTCAGTACATATTGGTCTTCATGCTCTGTAGAGAACGTACGCTTCATAAAAATGAAGCCATGGAAATTCAAGCGTTATCAGTGCATACATATAAAGAAGGAAACCATATACTGGTAGAATCCATAAGCTTAAAATCTGGTGTGGGTTTGAGCATCAATGGCAGATGGGGGGGGGGGGGGCGGTGCGACCAGCCCAAATTGCCCCCCCCCCCCCACCCCTGTTAAAACCCATCAGAGATATTTTCACTACACAATTAAAAATTTGCCTCTTTAATTTTGTCATTATTTAGGTTTGTGCCACCCTCACCCTTTAACAAAACTTTGGATGGTGGTCTGTTTTTTAGTTTCTTTTCAGATCATTAAATCTGTTTTCTTGTTCATCTTGTTGTTTTTCTACTCAATTATCAAAATGAAGTAATATTTTCAAGTCAACCCATTATGCTTTTGAATACGCTCATTGAATTGCAACGATGGAAAATAAAAATCCTTATTATGATACAGACTTTAATGAGATTCCTACTTGTTTTGCTTTGGATTAGGTCGATTAGACCGAATACCCCACCCGTATCTTCTGATGTGCTTTTCAAGGTGTTCACATTGTTATAGCTAGCACTGAACTGAAAGCTATGAGTGTTTTTCCCATGCTGCATGAATACAATAATGTTTTCATATTTACTGCAGATGAAGGATATGACAGTCAGTATGCAGGAAGAGCTACATGTATATACCTTCCCACATTGCAAATGGGTGATCCAAAATTTTGACGTTTTTTTTCTTCTTTTTCTTACATGTATTTCATCAAAGATATAGGCCGGTTATAGGGTTAGCGTTCCAATAGAGTTTTAGTTTAGGTTTAGGTTTCAGGTCAGGGCAAGGTGTGTGCTCATAGGGGGTAGTTGTCCTAGGTGGGTAGTCGTCCTAGAGGGTGGTTGCCCTAGGGGTTAGTTGTCCTAGGGGGTGGTTGCCCTAGGGGTGGTTATCCTGGGCATGGTTGTCCAGGGGGTAGCTAGGTGTCCGGATAAGATTATTTAGGTTTATAGTACTAGTGCAAGTGAAACTGGGTAAGGAAAAGAAGTAAAGGAAGGTATTATTTCTATATCAATTTAGAAATTTGAATAAGGTGAACAACTTGTTTGTTTTATTGTGTTATTGTTTTGTTATGTACATGATACACAATTCCTTAATTTAGTTTTAATATTAATGCTTGCTATACCATCGTACTTAATGAACAATTTTTGTATCAATATTCTAGACTAAAAGTCTCCCTGTATTTGTGGATATTGATTTATTTTACCCATCAGTTGTATATGTTCACATGGAAATTCTAGAATAAAAGTTTATACTATGTTGCCTGTTGTTGTGATTATAGGAACATTGTACACACACACTGAATTTGATCGAACTCCCTACCAGTACCTCTCCCACTTATTTCTGCACCACCCCACACTGTTTACCGTAGACCTAGACCTGTGTCTTGCTCAAACTTGATGGTAGTGTGGCAAAACAATTTAGTCCACATCAAGTGGGACCTGGACCTATTTATAGTCTTTGTTGTGAGTCACTGAAGAACTGAGACAAAGAGTATCCTGATAAAGATGGGTGACCGCTAAACCTCAGAGTGACTCCTTTGTCTGTTCTTCTTGAGAGGTTAATCTTAGGGGGTGAAGAAGAGGAGCTTTGAGGCACCCCTGGGGGGCAGGGCTGGTACAAAGGGGTCGTGATCTTGGTCTTTACTTCGTGGTGGAACAACAGAAGAAAAGATGTCTGCATTGTTACTGGTAGCAAGGTGGCTTTGTTGTATGAATTACCTTATCATCGGTTGCCTGTATTTTTTTTAAAGAGCTCTAGCTTTTGTTCTGTAAATATATTATCAAGAATAGTCCATATTCATACCCCACATAGGGGCTTTCCTACCATTTGAGTACCATGAAACATTGCGGCAACTCTTCTGCTTGAGCAGCAAAAGGGCACTGCATGTAGCCAACTTAGGCAATGGGATCGTCCTTTTACCAACTACAGTGCTAGGACAACAGCATCGATGTATTATCGCAAAATAGGGTTGGGATTCAGAAAGGCGTTACTTTTTACCATGGACCCACTTACATACTCGCTCCATATCTAGCTGTCAAGGCATGATAGAGAATAATGACCCATCATGGCATTATCGCTTTATCACATAGAGTTCATACCCTTTTGGCTCTAAACAGTTGAAGTGTTGTGTATTTGAATGTAGGCCCTATAAAGTTGATGTTTTTAGATGGTTCAATAAAATATATGAAACACAGTGATTTCTGTTTGTTTAACATCAATTTATTTATCAAACTTAGACTACAAAGGAGACAAAATAGACAAGGACAAAGCCAAAATGTTTTTAAATAAAATATTACAAAATCAGTAGTAAAAACATGACTATACATGACTATCGTTTTACTTCTTAGGTCCGCTGTGGCTGATCTACATAAATTCCTAGCCCTTAAGCCGAACAAATGTTGCTTACTTGGCACGTTTATGTTCTGAATAGTCTCCCTATATAACTTGTCTTTCTATCAGCTGATTATATATCGAAACGTTAATTTTTTTTCTATGTACCTGTACAACCTTTCCCAAATTACAATGTCTTTTCCACCAATGTACAAATATTTTTTCATGGTGCCTCTTTCTTTATTGTTTATCTTTTAAATCACTCCAACCTTTTTTACACAATGGGGATAAGTCGAGGTACTTTTGACTTAAAATTAGCATTACAAAATTAGCTTTAAAAAATTGTCTGTAAAATAATGCGATGAAATTTCCTTCCTCAAGATCTCCCTCTAAAAAGAAGATTATGGAAGACCCTTGTAACATCTGCTTAGTTAGAACTATCTGGCTCATGTGGACTTGTGCCTCTAAATCCTTTTGTTATGGAAAAGAATGGTCTTATTGATAGCCACTTGACCATGGAAGTTGTTGTAAAGAAAAAGTAACTGTTAACTAGCTATAGGAGCTGAAACTTTAAGCTGGGTACAGGACAAGGGGGGAGTGGTTATGTAATGTTATCCCCCGTGTGGAGAATTAAAAGATGAGAAGGAAGGAAGGAGAGAGTGTTTGGACAAAGAATGATTTGGACAAAGAAACAATGAGAGATAAAAACAGTAGAGAGATACTTATATATAGAGAGAGAGAGAAAAAGAGAGAAAGAGAGAGAGAGAGGGAGAGAGAGAGAGAGAGGCAGAGAGATAAAGAGAGATAAAGAGAAAAATTGAGAATAGAATAAAGAGACGGATATCGAAAGAAAAAACATGGGATGGAGATAGAGATGGCGAGAGAGAAATAGAAAGAGAGAGAGAGAGAGGGCTACAGAAGGATGCAAGGTAGATTAAGCAGAAAATCAAATGCGAATACGGTAGAGAAAAAGAAAAAGTAATGTGACAAAACAAAGAAATTAAACAAATTAAAACCCACGGTGACAGTTTGTCTCCACATGGATGTCTATCTACATATATAAACACTGTATATAGAAATATAACATGTTCAACTAAAACAAAACATTATTGATGTCCGACTATGTCAAATCCTATTCATGTATTAAAATGGTCACAATGTTTCTCCTATTCTTGAGTCTGATGGCTATCTCCTCTACCAATATTGTTCACAAACTGCATGGTGATCAACTCCCTGGTTTAACTGTTTTCAGCCTCAATGATACAGTAATCTGCACAATACAATTTCTTTCATTATAGGGGCTTTCACACTCTAACCAAAAACAATAGTTTTTTCCCCTACATTCCAAGGTTTTGGAAGAGTTTGCTAGGCAACTACCCCTAAACACAATGAAAAACTCAAATTCAAAAACCCACCTCTGGTTTTTGCAGTGTAAAAGTTAACTCTCAAAACACCAGTGAATTTTCCCAGTTTTTGTATTAAACACATGACCGTTCTGTGCTAATGCAAGGGTACTACTCATGCAAAAAAACAGAAATATCAACTAACAAAAAAATAGGTATTTCCAGTAGTTTAGATGGTAATTTTTTTTTATTTTTTTTTTTCAAATTGGTTTTTCTTCGATGTGAATGAGCCTATTGGTTCAAAGTACTTTTTTCCCTGACCTCGCTGTGTAAATTGCAAGTTTCAGATTCAGAGGGAGGTTTCATTTCATTCTTGCTTTGTGGTTATGACACTGTAGAAAACACTGTCGCAACTATATCCAAGAAAATAAAGTCAAGAGTCAAGGGCAACTTCATAACCCTATTGTATGCCCCATAGAAATCATGTTTCAATAACATATAGCACATTTGAAGAGGGAGTGGACAATGCTATTGAAACTGCCCTGTTTTTTTTGTTTTTTTTGGCAGTCTTTGAGATCATGTCAGTGCAGTAGAACGGTTTACTGACATATTCAAATGTATGGATGTTTCTTTCCTGGGGACCCAGTGACGAGTTATTTCTGGTATTAATGAATGAACAACAATACTTGGAATCCAGTTTACATCATTACCCCTGTCCGGACGGGTTATAGGATTCTGACTTTCCCCACACACAATGTATGCACATTCTCCACTCCCTAGGGAATATTCCAGCCGGGCACCATGTTATGGATCCTCACATTCCTGAGCAAACTACAAAGACTTTAGCATCCTACCAGGAACCCATTAAACAAACCTGGGTGGAGGGTGGCAAACATAATTAACGCCTTGCTGGGCTTCGATTATGTTTTAGTTTGGTTTGTTTTGAGTCTCTTGCTTGTCGTGTCTCCAAATGTCGGTGTGACCGAGGTGTAAAATGTTTGATTGGTAGGAGGACGTACCAAGGGCGTGACGGCGTGATTCAATCACAGTCCCCCTCCTCCTACCCCCTCCCTGCCCACGCCCGTTTTGGTCACCCATTATCAAATTAACACACCACCTGTTAAATCGATAGCCCCATAGTATCATTGGGTATGCGCTATGTATAGAAGGTGCAACACAAGTTATTACATGACATTTTTGCAGTTATTTTGATCTCCATTTCTCATTTGTTTATTATAATTCTGTCATTGCAGATTCTAGATTTTTAAGGTTTACTTCTTGTACAATTTCACTCATGTTCTCTCCGTTTCAAACAATGAAAGTCTTTCTCTCTCTCTCTCTCTTTCTATTTCTAAACTTAATACTCTTCTCACTCTTTCTCTCAGTCTCTCTATATCTGTACATGCATTGCAACTTGCAAGTTTGCACTTTTACTCTTTCTCAAATTCATTTGTATTTCTTACGTTCTCTCACCTTCCTTCTCTCTCTTTCCTTCTCTCTCTTTCATTTTTCTTTGTCACATCTTCTCTTTTCTCATCCCTCTTTTTAAAACACTTTTCTTCTTTCTTTTCTCTCTCTCTCTCTCTTTCTTTCCCATCTATCTTTTTCTAACTCTCTTACTCTCCACAAACGATGTTCAAAGGAGAAAGCTTCTTATAGACCGTATTCATATATTCACAAAATTTCAAACAGTTTTAATTTATTTCAACAACGACGAAAATGCAGACAAAATTGATGACTCAATTGTTATGATCATTTCTGTGACGATGATGATAATATTTATACATTTATATATATAAAACACATATCAATAACTTAAAAACATGTAACACATAAAAAAAGGAACAAATAGCGGCATATTTTCCCACTGATGGAATTCTTCAGGAAATTCTTCCATCACAAATGCAGAAACAACTTTCATATTCCAAAGACACAATATATTAATAAATGTTACCCAAATAATACTTTGAGACAGAAAAAAAAATATTATCAGAAATTTGAAACATGCAAGGCCCTGATAAAGTATGTTATCGACAAAGAGCAGCATGAAACAATATATTAGTGATAAACACATACTTTACTCAAAAGAAACGTTCATAATATGTTATGGGGCAGAATTGCAATGGGAGCAGAGGATTGAAAAACTGTGTCCATGTAAATTGTACATAAAATGTATCGGTTTCATGGGTGAAACCATACAAGAGGTTAATACATGTACATACACAGACAAATCTGGTATGATACATGTAAGGGGTGCGAAAGCTCCCCCCTCTTGTACCCCTACCAATACCCCTACACATAACACACCTGCGAAACATGTAGTTTTGTAAACCACTTGTAGTATTTCAACAAAAAATATTACATCAACATTAAATGATACACAGAATTGAATTTACACAGTTCTTTCCTCTGCCGTTTGCAGTATTGCTTTAGTAAAGAGCCCCAATGCACAAGAAAGAAAACAAATATTTGCGGTACAGACAAAACCATGTTACTTTTTAAATATCCACACACAAAATGTTTAAAAAACGAAATAAAAAAGATATTAAAAAAACCCTGGAACACTGTTTCTGTTATGGCAAGTAATCATTAATTAGAACCATTAAAAATGTCTGATAATTACAACTGATTTCAAATTCATAGATTTAAAATCAGCTCGCGTATCATGATTCGTTTAACATTTCATTCTTCTCTCTCAGAATTTCAGGAGTTGAGGCCTCATGATTCTCAGCGCACTTTTTCAAAAATCTGGATTAAATGCTTTGCTAGCAATCATAACCTATCTGGTTACGAAACATGTACCTGTACTTTCCTATTCATAACTATTGCACTGTGTCGCGTGGCACCGCATGAACGCAATCACATCTGTTCGGTTAAATTTGGTTACCGTGGCGACAGCATCCATCCCACACATCAATGATACAAGTATTATAGCACCATTTATGTCTTCAATTCAAAATTTGACATGAAAATAGGAAAAATATACATTAACAAAAGAGCAGCCAGAGTTATGTAAAGACCCAGTGGTCCAATAAATAGCATTGAAAGGCTTCAAAATATACGAGATGAAACATAAGAAGATGACGGAGAAGACTTTCATTGTAATACCAAGAGAAGTAATGACTTAAATATGCAGAGTATGTATTCATCTACTCCAGTATTATCTACTGTAACAAAAGTATTCTGTCTTACACTGTACATCCATACAAAAAAAGTATAAAAGTTTGGATTGAGACTTGAGAGAAATTTGCATCGCGGCTGTCCGATGAAGCCAAACCCAAGGCAGAGTGGTCTGTTGTTTATGTACATGTACACATTATAGCAAAAGAAAATAACTATTGACTAAAACAGGTTTCTTGATGAGATGAAGTATTAAAGACAATACCCTTGTTGCTTGAAGGATCAGGGGGTATTATACAGTTTGAGAGCAGAAATAATAGTTTTTGAAAATAGTGATGACTTTGATGTACTCTCACTCAATATGTGTTGAGATTTGGAAACTGTTTGCAGTTTGCACCCCGTGGCACCCTTCCTTCTTGGGGCACATTATTAATTATATGAAAGGTCCCTTGGTAGAATCACGGATTTTGTGAGGGGGGGGGGGGGGTACATTTGGGCACACAAACAAAATTGTGGTAATTTAATTTTGTCATGTACTGAACAAATGCCAACTGAGTTCCAAATGGGGGAAGGGGCAATTGTGCTCCTCTCCCTAAATTTGAAACTGATAAAAATTACCTTGATGGTTATTTCAACTCGTCAAAATGTCAATCAATAATTTGCATATAAACCCCCTGTCTGATGTCTTTAAAGGGGACACATATATTTTTGTCTGAAGTTACGTGAGGGAACTAATCTAGGAGTACATAATCTGGGTAACATAACATGGAGTTATTACGTTGGTGGCGGAATAGAAATTATAGAATATATACGGTTCTTCGGTTATCATGCAGCACATTCGTCAGTCACACAATGTATAATAAAGTAAGGCATAAACATCATGGAAATGTGTCGTATTTACAGGAATTGCCAGCGAGTAAGTAACAGCACGCTCGTTCCGACCATGCCTGCGTCACTTTACATACATAAAGTACTGTTCTCAGTTGATATATATTTGAATAATGAATTAGAAGGACTAACGTAACAACAACTATATGTATCTGTACCCTATGACCTTTCGTCGACATTGGTTTTCTGTTTTCATTTTGCGTAAAAGAACACACATACATGGTAGGCAAAGGTAAGGTTGCACATTGTAAAATAGAGAATTGCAGCATTTCATTTATAATGCAGATTGTAATCAACATGAAAATTTGGAAAATTCATGATCTTGAAATTTACAAGGAATTTGGATCAAAGTAGAAAAAAAGGAATTGCATATGAGCATGATTTGTTCTGTACGTTCACTGGGTCATTTCTAACAATATCACTTGAATACTATATCCTAAATATCCATGTTTAATATTGAGGTAATTAGTTAAGGTCTGCAATTTGGAAGCAATAAGCTTTTAATTCATCTGAGAATGTAAGTTTTTATTTCATAACGGCACAAACAGAAGAAGTTATACGACTGTTTGACTTCTTCGGTTACAAACTTTTTGACCCCACCTACATACGCCCTTAAAGACGCGGGCCGAATCATCAACATTACAATAACACAAAAACTATCACACACTTTTGTTTTACACATCTTGAAATTAAAACCGTATTTAGGCTTCGCGTCAAGTTCCGTAGAGACGACTGTTAAAAAGGTTTTAAAAAGATGTGTAATGTTCTGCCTCCTAATATGAAAGGAAAGATATCATCTCTCCCAACACCAGGGGGTGTATTGCCAGAATGTAGGGCAGTTTCCGGTAGCAAGTTGCAGATCACTTTCTCAGCACTTTTCTGTTCAATGCTTCTACGTTCGACATCCCGTCAATAATATTCCATCAGAAAATAAGTTACGTAGACGATTGCTGACTTCTCACATGAGTTCCAGACAGTTTGGATATTTAAATATCATATGTACGATGTATGCAGAGTTTCTCCTAAGGGCAACATGACTTGTGGAGCTTCTTGAGGTCGTGTTTCCGTTGCACATACAAGCATACGTGTACCCATTTGTTATTTCAGTGATTATCAATACAACACTGCTATGACCATAGGAGAGACTCGGATCGCTGTGATTGATTGTCCGACTCTATCTGATTTGAGTCCCAACAGGTTCCCAGAGTGGACAGTCAGCATCTCCTGCGCTAAGAATCGCTAGGTTGAACGGTGAGAGTCGTCACACTTTCACTGGGATATAGCGATCCCGTGTCTTCACCCGACAGCAGGAGACATCACAGATCTTTGAGAGGCGACGGAGGAACGACAACGGCGGTGGTTCATCAGCATGTTCGCAGACCCTGAATCAAACTTCATGAGGCACAGATTGGCACAAGATGGCAGTTGTTCTCTTGGTAATAAATAAAAACAGCGATAATCCTCGCATCGAACAAACGTCCCTTGAGTTACGTCCACAACAAAAATCGCGAACAGCCCCCTCTCATAGTCTCACGACAGTGGCGTCTTCTCTCCCTTGCAGTTGGTCGACGAGGAGAAAACACATAATTTGGTCAACATCAACCGTGTTATATAAAAAAAGCCAATTCGTCGGCTATGATTTCTTTCGTAAAAACACAGAGAAGTCACCCAGGACGGATTGGATCTGATTTTAGAGTTGTTTTTGTCAATCTGTGTCCTTTCACTGAAAGAGGAGGTACTTTTTCACCATGTTAGGTAGGGGCAGTTGGTAGACGTTTTCCAGGTGATCTTTGCCCACCGAGACACGGACACAGCGCCTGCACAGATCCTGTAGTGGAAGCGGTGAAGCTATACAAAAGAAAAGAAAAAGGGAAAAACATTAATTGATATGTACAGTTTATGAACAGTATCTCTTTTATATTTAGCTCTGTAGTCTTTTCTTACATTATCCTTCAAAAGATATTCACCTAAGTCTTAACAACTGAAAAATACATAATATGAAGCACTAAATTATAATTCAATTCTGTCATATGTCCAAATTCAATGTACATTAGAGAAGAGGAAGAATACAAAATTATTACTTTATAGAACAGGAAACAATGCTAAAACATGTACGTTTTGTAGGTACTAGGTACGAGAGCAAATGACC
The DNA here is from genome assembly GCA_035222895.1 of Strongylocentrotus droebachiensis. Lineage (NCBI taxonomy): Eukaryota > Metazoa > Echinodermata > Echinoidea > Camarodonta > Strongylocentrotidae > Strongylocentrotus > Strongylocentrotus droebachiensis. The sequence goes on from JAVYIG010001215.1 coordinate 349,638, forward strand.
ATCCAAAATTCAGATAGACCCCCCCACGTTCTAAAAATTGTTCCATAATGAGACATAAATTAATTTTCAACTCTTTCCAGTGTACAGTAACCCCCTTAAATGAATAAAAGTGTTAAGAAGTCATGTATATTCAATGGCAGTACATCACTATTTGGGTTAGTTGACGGTGGAATATTGAAGTATGCTTGTACATCACTACATTGTACGTGTACAGTGAATTTTATGCTTTCAGGGATGAAACGAGATACTCTCAACTGGGGCATCATAGCGTAGGGGGCAATGGCGGCCGCAGAATGGGGACGGGAGGAGCGTTGCCTTGCCTATCCACCTTTTTTAAAATTTCATGTGTGGGCGCTGGCTGACTCACTCCTCGAGTGTCCCCCAAAATAGCCATGAGGGGGAAACGAATGAGGATAACACCCGGTGTGGTGGACAGATATCGAGCCCCGATCAACCGTCAAACTGTCAGTCAGCCCGTTCCCAAAAGCATGGGCTTTCACCAGATTTCTTTTCTGTTTTAGCCTTTCTGTATCTTTCCCTCTCTTCCCTCTTTCATTTTCTTCCCTCTCTCTTCTCTTTCCCTTTTTCTTTTTCTTCGGTCTCTTCCATGCTCTTTCTCGGTTTGTTCCCCTTTCTTTATCTTTCTCACTGTGTTTCATGTCTGTCTCCCTCTCCTTCCCCTCTATCTGTTTCAGTCTCTCTCTCTCTTTCTCTCTCCCCAAATGACCTTTCACATCACGGATCTATCACTATAACAACCAATAAAGAAATATACCTAATCCAAATCATATCAAATATCTACATGTAGCCTACAATGTACATGTACATGTACATTTGTACATCTATCACTTTTTTTCTCCTTCTATCAGGCAAGCCAGCTTTTTCAACTACATGCACTTCCCATTCTATATTCTGAAAATTCTTGCTATTCATATCACTGCCACACCTGGTTTTGTGGGTAAGTTCACTATGTTTTTTTACCTACATGTAGAGGAAACGTCAAGTTCCCCATGCCGATGAATAAGTGCCAACCAAGCACAAGTTAGTGAGTGCTGGACAGCCATGTCAGCTTTAATGTATAACAGCGTGCACACTGAAAACAAGATTTTTTTTGGAATCCTTTTGCATCACTTAAAACAGATCTACTGGGTATTTTTTTATGAAGGATTCATCGTAAAAAAATGTCTACAAACAATGTACATGTACATGTATGTTCATTGTTTTTTTGTCTTTCTTTCTTATGTTTGTTACATGTATTTTTTACTATTAAAGCGCAGTGAGCACCGAAAGGCGGACCTGTGCGCTATAGAAGTAGCCACTATTATTATTATTATGTAGTGTGTACTAGCAGGCTATGAATAATGCCTTCATGTTCCTTGAATTGTCTGATAATCATAATGAACATACTGTATGTTTATCAATAACAAGTAACCTTTGCTAAACAGTAAACACGTACACATACATTGTAGTCACATACTCTACGTGCAGTTCATTTCCTCACATTGTCATAACAATGATATCATTAAACATTTATTTTGAACTTGGCTTGCACTCTCTTTCCAAGAGAGAGGATAGATCTCTTAATTCCTCGCAAATGCCTGCTTCCGTATTGTCTTTTTAAATTTGACTCTTAGACGGCCTTATCTCCGCTTACGCAAAAAGGCCAAGGGGATCTAGCTATCAGCATGACTATGACTTCGTTCAAAGCTTATAAGAGCTATCGAAAATGTTTCCTTGTTGTATACAGCTTAAACTTTATTCCCCTATCTGTCCTGAAATTCTTATCATGCTCCAATAAGTGTGATAAGTCTGGTATTGTGTTTAATGGGAAAGAATTGATTTGATTTAATGATAGCTGGCTGCTGGGTAAGCCGTCAGAGTCGAAAAAACAATTGGGGGGTATTAAGGAGCAGGTTGTGATGTGGATCGTTTCGTGTTTACATCCTATATCCATCGAATCATGGCAAACATTGGCAGATTTTAGGCTGAATGGCTGGACTCCTGCCAGATATGTATTTGGGGATTGTGCTGACTGAGGGGGGCTATGGGGAGAGGGGGCCTGTGGGGAGAGGGGACCTATGAGAGGGGGCCTATGGGGATGGGTTTGGGGGGGGGGTTCGATTGGGGTGTTATGTAACTGAGAATTAAAGGTATCTGGGAAGACGGGGAAGGGGGTAAGGATAAGATGCGCAAAGTCACAGCTATTGGCAGCATACAATGCAAACTGTGTAATGAAGTGCAGGCCAGCAATGCACAGGACTATAGCGGCAGCCCAATAGATACTTTTCACCATGATAATATGTTGGGCTCTCTCTCCTTTGACATCACCCTTCAGTGCTCATTACCATCCTTTGTCCCACTGTTCTGTAAGACTATTAATCCTTTTCACATGACAATTAATCAAACAGATATGAAAGAGTGGATAATACTTACGTTCTAGGCCTCCAACATATTTGAGAGTGATTTCACAATGTCCCCAGACGGCACTGACAATAGGGAAGAGCTTCTTGCCCTTGAGTCCACGGAAAGCAATCCCAAGAAACTGATCGTTAGCGGAAAAACTGAGGGTTCCTTCATCCATATCAAGGATCATTTGAAAGGTGTCTGGTACGTTGAAGTTGTCTGAATGTCCCGCAAGTGGGTATTGGTGTCCTGTTTTGTGCTTGGAGTCGTGGAAGAGCTTCTTACGTCCCAAGTCCCAGCCCCACGACTCTGCGTTGCTTCCAACCAGCGATTGGTAACCGACACAGTGAAGCGGTGCGTTTGCGGTCGCGAATCCAACCACAGCGTGTGTTCCCCTCTGCCTAGAGTTCCATGTTACTTCAAATACGTGCAGTCCCCTCGAGAAACCGAATTTCCCGCGTATACAGTCCGTGCTCTGTGCGACAGGGTGTCTGTGGAAGGTTAACGGATCATCGTCCTTCACGAATATATTCAACGAGCGATCTTCCTCGTTCCATGCGAATTTCTGCTGCGTCTCCTTGTCCGCGGCTGGCATATCCAGCAACATGTCTAATCTGTTTGGCTTCTGTAGATCCCCGCTGTATGTCAGCTCACGGTGCAGCGATTTGAAATTGGGTTCCCTCGCGACCTGCTTCATGCCTCCGGACACTTTCTGCCCCATGACCAACGACCGACTCATGCAATTTCCCGCCGTGTTGGCTACCTGGCGCATCAGACCGCCGTCTCTGTCACGATTCGTCGAAACCTCCAAAGTTAGAAAATCCCTGGCCGAGGAGGCACACTGTAGGCGTGCCGACGACAGAAGATGAGACTAGCAGCGACGACGACAGCTCACTGTTCAGCAGCGATCCTCTGGCTGCTCATGTGTCAGGTTTAAATCCTTAGAATCCTGCGTCTGTCCGTTCCCCACTCATTTAAATCCCCGCTACGCGCTGAGTCAATCTGTGAAGACAAAAAAGGAAATGGGGTGCTTAGTGTTCGAAGGGAACTTAGTAATCCTGCATGCACATTGAAAGGAACTGTAGAGGTTTCATTTGCCACAGAGCAAAAACAGACATATTCATTTCCAAGTTTCCAACCATTGGGTTTATTTAGGGAGCGTGATCAAGAACTCGCTTTCCTGTTTTGACGACTCAAACTTTGCACAGCTGTTTTTGTTGAATGTCACTCCTAACCACTAGAATCCAAACACTTTCCAAATAAATGTTGGATCCAAAGCCATTGAGCTTGTCAAACACACAAACACTTTCTCAATGGCAGCCAAAAATTCACAAACAGCATTGTGTACAGAACCTACATGTATGTACGTATGTACTGCAGATGTTCATATACATGCATGACTTAGGATCCAACGATACAGAAAATATATGTTTATCTTGATGGTTTCATATGGCCTCTACCTACATGCCAAACTATTTGGAACCATGGTAATGAACATGTAAACTGCATCATTTTTGAAATGTCAAATTTATTATAAACACTTCATTTTTCCGCTTTAATACATTTGAGGGACAAATCCCTAAAGGCTGCTCAAAATGCTGAAGAAAACCTTTTTCTTTACACCTTACACAAGCAATGCCAGTTTTGACATTTTGTAACATCAGGTTAAAATCAAGTCGATTATGGAATAGAATAATAGAAAGTAGTCTGAAAGACCTGAATGCAGAGACTATCCTAGGTCTGTTTGGATGTGTTTTGACAGCTACGAAAATCTCCATGGGATTCTGTGAAGGTTGTCTATATAGTCTGACTTCCAGCTTCTCTAGACAATGATATTTTTCTTTCATTCCTGAGTTTCCTGACAAACAAATGTTTCTAAAGCAGCTGAGAGGGTACAGAATACACAAGCGCTCCTATTGCCTATCATAGAGAGTGTGAGACTACAATGTGTAATTGTGTATCTAGAATCCATTATACATTTACTCATTTTTACTTTTAAAGGAGATTATCAACATACTAAAAAGTTGTTCAGCCTGGGAGCCAGGCTAGATTGTCAAGGGTGCATTAAGTTACAGGAAACTAAACAACTGAACTTACTGCCAACTTATTTGAAGAACCTGCATTGTGTAGCCTTTGTGAAGACAATATATATCTTATCAAGGGCTTCAAATAATCAAGATATACTGTATATCTAGTCATATTGCAAAAACGAGAGGGGTAAATACATGCATTAGGTGACATATTCAAGCCTTTCAAGGCCTATAGATACTTTCCTGGATGGGATTGGAGGGGCTTATTCTGACCTCCTATTCAATGCACTCGTAAAGTACAGCTACTAATTCATTTGTACATACATGGGACTATGCAAACAAATCAACAGTAGTGCCAAGATGGGGACTTGCGATCAAGGATATCTATGGATACTGTTTAGCTGGAAGCCTCAAATGCTTGGTTCATAATCATTGAGAATACAGAGACATCATGGCTCTTTGATCCTTGTATTCTGTTTGGTAAAATTTGCATATGATATTGAATGCCAATAACCAAAAGGGGTTTAAGTTGTTGTACACATCTACATGTAGTTCAGGATTGAGTTACAAAGCGCCACTCTTGCTCTCTGCAGACAAGTTTTTATTTCTGGTTTCCCCAAAATAATGTACTGTATCTCCTGGACTTACAGTTCAACCTACATTGTAGGAGTACCTTCCAATTGGTTTATGAAACCAGAGACAATGCAGAGGCCACATTGTTACCTGGTGTGGGAAAATACTACAAAGAAGCATACATGTAGGTCCATATGATAGACACTATGAATATGACTGACAAAGAAAGCGGACAAAATATACTGTTCCTCAGGTACACTGTAGACAAAGGAACATCCCTTCACTGCTATAATGTAAAAATGTGTAGAACAGGTGTCACATGCATATTCACCTTTTAACATAATAGCAGTGAAGGGATGTTCCTTTGTCTACCCGAGGAACTGTATATTTTGTCCGCTTTCTTTTTCAGTCATATTCATAGTGAGAAGTATGTGCAGAAAACATGCAACATAGACAGAATATATATATAGGAGCAGGAGAAGTTGAATAAAAAAGGGTGAGAAGACATTACCTACAGTAGTGTGGGAAATGTCATAGACAAGTACAGGCATACACTGTAGTCTAGAAAACATGTAGAAAAAATACAGGAGCAGGTCGAGTTGAAATAAAGAGCATGAATGGTTTAAGGATGAGGAGGAAATATCATATAGAAGATTGATTCTTAACATCCAGCTCAAGTGAAGGGCCTGAAGCATGGCCATGCAACAAACAGGATGGTCCTAACAACTGCGTTGTCACCCCTATATTAGCCTGAAAGAATTCTCGGCTTGGGAATCACGCACATTGATGGGAGTTTACAGGAAATGGCGGTTCAAACCAATTAACAGCGCTATTTGTGTTACTGTTCTTACAGTATGTTCTACATGTATGATGACGATCATGACATGGGATTGAGGATATAAAATATTATGTGTTGAGGCTGGATTGACTGCTGTGTATTGTTTGCATCCACACAATTAAACACGCATGCATAGCAAGGCTCTATTTTATAAAGCTTATAGTGTAAAATTATACTGGTAGCAGTGTACATTGTAGCACTGATTCTTAATAATCTTACCCTTTACTTTTTATAGTCTTTATTCACAGATTATGTTTTAAGTAGAGGGGAAGGAACTAAGGAAGTGATAATAAAGTGCTGTAATTAACTCTATGCACAGATTATTCAAGATAAGGGTATAAAGCTACTGGGTTCCATAATTATAAAGTGGCTACCCACTTCGCACATCATATGCAAAAATATCAATATGTACTCCAATCCAAAAGAAAGAAATTATTACAAACAAGCTCCCCCAAAATGCTAATGGGCATCTTTCTGCCTTTTCCTAGAGCACAAAAGTTTTGACAGAGGAAACGGCACATCAACACACAATGATGAACATTTTCCTTTGCGTCTCTTTTCAAGGGATGAGTAACACCGTTTTCCTGTCTAATGTATGGTGTCTTCTAAGCATAGTAATTTGATTGTTTTGATTTTAGATTAAAAGGTAGCTGGAATTATTATTATAACCTACATATTTAAAGGAAAATCTGATCTAAAATGTATTGTTCATTTATTTCATCATGGAATACAACCGCTTGGATCGACAGGCATCATTTGTATTCCTGTCTTGAACACTTTGTTTAAATTACGTGCAAATTTTACTTTAAAATTACATCATGACCAGAATTCAAGAACACCTTACGACCTTCCTTTAGGCTAGAAGACTTCCCTATTAATTCAAGGTAAAAGCACAAAGGAAATCATCTATACTGTTACATGACACAGGAAGTGAAGAGGACAAAGGCATGATCTTCCATTGACTGACTTGACCTTCGATGATTGGAAGTTGAAGCAGAAAAGCGGAAGTTTTCACCTTTCAGAGAGATATGAAAATGAAATAGAATACACTACTATATGATTTCTGCTTAAGGCATCTAGTGTAGGTGAGAGAAAGAATAGGAAGTAAATTGTATGGAATGCACAAATGTGGGCGGCCGAGAAGTTGCTGGCTGACTCGTGACTTTCCTGTTCGTTGGACGTCATTGTAAATGGAAGAATAATGTAGGAAGTCACCGACGTATCAAAGATATGAAAATGAAATAGAATATCATATCTATAACAAAAAAAGACTGACACGGCAAGGCGTGTAGAAAGAGTGGGAGAAAAGGTGATCGATAGAAGAAAGGGTAAAAGGAAAGAGTTTAAGAAAGCTTAAAGGGACACAATTGTGGGTGGATCAGGTGTAGTCTTATTGACGGAGAAACCTAACAAATACCCTCAAAGAAAGAAACAGAGGAATGCTCCATGCTTTGGTTGTAAACAAGCATGTGGTACTAGACAAAGGATGCAAGCTGATCAGAAAGTTCAGGAAGAAGGCAGATATAGTGGACAAAGAAAGAATACAGAGAAGTAAAAATGAAAGATGGAACACAAAGATCTAACCTACATTCTTGAGGTTGAGCATATCAATGTGGTTAGCTTTTATCCTTTTACCAATCGCTTATCTCAAACAAAACTGTGAATGTTCTACAACCCCAAAAGAAACTGACTTACAATTGGAGTCCCTTCTCTTCTTGGGCTACATGTATGTGACCTCTCTGTGACCTGCATTCAATAATACTCCCAATTGTTCGCTAGGAGACGGTGAACTGCGTAGAGGTAGAAACTGTGTGGTGGTACTGTCCGTTATGCTAGCATATGGAAAGGGAGTAGACCCTTCATTTTAGCTTAAATCCTAGAATGAATCATTCTCTTGTGGTACACTAGAAAGCAATGGAGAGTCCTTGAAAGTGCTTGACTCATATGATGTTGTTAGCTAACTGATCAAAAATAAATGGGGTTACCCTGTCGAAGACCCACCACTGATGATGATGAGGATGACATCATCTTCTTCTTGAGGAGGGCGATTCCGAGAGATCCATCTTTACGTCACAGAGAGCGCTTCCCAGAATCAAAACCAAACAGCTGTCACTGACCAGACAATGCAGAAATACGGTACCAACCATTACACCAGGGCCAAATACACACACACAAGACAACGTACATATCCATTGTACCATTACCACACTAATCTAACCACTATATCAATTAGACATATTATAGGGGACTCCCACGCTTGTTAAATCATCAGGAATTTGGTGTCATCACATTTTAATTATTACATCAGATAAAGCACTACACCTTTGGGTTGATTAGTAATCAATCATGAATTTTTCTGTCGTGAGTAATAACCTATCCCCACCCACTGACATGAATGGATCGATCCAGATTTCTTCTTCCCTTCGCCAGCAGTGTGTTTTGCAGTTAGTCTCAAGGTGCAGACCCATTTTGAGTTTATCGAACTCTTACCATAACCCTTCCAATAATATTCGACAAAATCACATCCTGTCACCCAATTATATACCACTTATCATACTAATCAGACACTGTGATCTGAATCGTTTCACTGTAAGTGGATGAAATTCATATCCATTTCCTCTACTTTTCCTGCATGTGTTTATTTGATTAGACTCAGCGCCATGTTTTTCGTGGAGGAGGAAAGCAAATCAATGATTCAGAGAAACTCACCGCTGACGTCACCAGACCGTGGGGGTACACACCTTTCGGTGCGTAGGGTTCACGAGAGGAATCGCTCCACACAAACAATAGCGAGACAACCCACAGCTAGAGCAAAGAATGTATTAAGGCATGGCATTTGAGTTCTCCTTTGTGAGGCATCGTTCTAAGAACTCATTGAGTCAGCGAGGTGAAATGTAACAATAAATTATTTCAATGAATTAACTTACGTTGTCAACCAAATTGATTTGCTGAAGAAAGACCAGACCTACGCAGCTTATGTTGACAATCCACTGCTCACTCTTCGCAGGAAAAACGTACAACTGTTGGCTAACATTTTGTGTCCACTAAACTGATCATGGACATTGCATCCATTAGATATCATGTGTAAAGCATGATCAAACCAGTATCTTCAACGACTGTTGACTTTACTGTTGCTCGATCTAGCCACAAAAGAGGCCTTCAACAAAGGACAAGCCTTTTCAAAAACAGTTCTAATCCGCACTTGATCTTGATAATGATACTGGTACAGTATGTGTACTTATTAGTTCATTGACTGCAAAACACAGGTACATCAGCCATTCAGCCTTTGTGTGACATGATAGATAAGATACATGTTGGCCTACTAATGCCGCTGGTCACCCATAAAGTCGGCTTATGATCTATTTCCAGGCTCAAAAACAAAATGACCTAGCTTTGTTTTCCCTAGACATCACGAGATCACGTTTTGTCACAGGTACATGCATTTTTCCATGAGACTGATGAGCCACTTCCACCATTCAATGAATGCTGTAGCCTTCAGAAGGGATTAATGCTGATAGCCGAAAAAAACATTGTACAACTGCCAGGAAGACGATTGTTTTATTTCTCTTTCACATGCAAATCATGATCATTTATCAAAGCATATACTAGTGACCTAGGCAGGGTCTACAGTTCCCTGATCTAACCAAAAATTCATCTACATGTACATGTATTTTCCTTTTGTCAGTTTTGATTGTTGTTCCAAACAGATGTTCTTCTAATCTCCTCATGTTTCCTGAACAATAGCTTTCAGATCATCTCCAACTTCTAAACCACAACAGTCAGCCCTTTTCCTATAAACGATTCCATTTAACACCTCCAATGCCACTCGATTCAACGACTCTTGCGCTAATACTTGGCACAATGGAAAGCAGTAGGGACAGGGTTAAGATCGGAGTTGTTGACTGGGGCAGTGACAGTCTATTAGCCTCATGATCTCTACCCGTAAACACACAAGGGGCTAAAACCACAAATAACAAAGTGACCTCTACACAAAGGGGTGGAGGTATTAACTCTGAAATTATTGGCAGGAAGGTACAAGAAAAGAGGGAGGGAGATGCATACAAAGTAGTTACAAACACAGGTCTTATTGTTTGAATGCTTTGTTCTCTGAAGTTCTCTGCGTGCTGGCACATGGCCCTCTTCCCACCCATGCTTGTGTACATTATATAAATGTAGTACAAGGTATACACATGATTATTTTGTTAAAATTTGTATTGAACTAGTTTAAAATTGTCATAAAAATCACCAATAATATGAAATCATAATTCACAAACTCCCCCCCCCCCCCTTTTAAACGTATTATCCCTCTTTTGCTTTTCATTCTGTGCATTTGTGTATGCTCCTCAAAAGACAATACACTGTATTTCATGAACCTGAACCTGGTTCATAACCTTGTTCATATTTTAAAACGCCCCTTTGTTGGAAATTGAAGACAAAGAATAGCTTTGCTCTGTACTCATTGAAAACATACTAACTAAACTCTTCCATTATTTCCTAAAGTGAAAGCTTTTGAGTAATTAACCACGAACAAAAGAAAAATAGGAAATTTGGACTTTGGCACACCCAAATTAGTTCCTGTGGGGTAGCTAATTGTGTAGGAGTGAAAGAAAAAGGACAGGCTTTAGAGTAAAATATGGTTAATACAAACAAAAACTCAACATCATGTGGCTTTTAAGATGACACTTATTTACAACACCACATGACTTAACATTTTGTTTAAAAAAAACCTAAATGACCATACTCTGAAACCAGTGCATGAATCATCGATTCCAATGCCACTGTTTGCGAGTCTGTGGGGGTGAATTCCATGGAACTGGTTCACCAGCCACAGGAAATGCAGACAAAGAGAGATAATGAAAAGGGGGATGGATAGAAAAAGAGAGAAGAGTGAAACAGGAAGCAGAAGGAGAAGAGATAAAATAGTTGAAGATATATTTAGAGAAAGATTAATGATACAGAGAGAGAGAGAAAGATTAATGATATAAACAGAGAGAAGGAAAGAGATGAAAATAATGAGATACGAAATGGAAGGATGAACAATGAAAGTACAAAGGAGGAGACGAGAAATTGAGAGGCTGGTACCAGCCAAGATGAGATAAACTTTAGGAAGAGGGAAATTGAGATGACAAAGAGAATGAGATAAAGAAAGAGAAAGATATAGGGCCTATGTGCATTGTACATTATTAACATTTTAAGCTGTAGATTCACAATCACATGCACGTTAACATTATCGCTGAATGCACATGGCTGGCCTCACTTTGCACACATGGCATGTGACCCCTCTATGAACCCTAATCAGATGATATGCCCCCCCCCCCCTTCCCCATATCTACCAGACTACCCATATGGCCAAAATTACACCCTGCAAGAAAAACTCTAGGTTTTTCAGTACAGTTTTAAATACTTTTAATATCAGACGGTCTTATTACGAGACCATTGTCTAGACTGTCATGGAAAGATTTATTTACTTTAGGATTTTGATTCCCATAACCAAACCAGAGCTAGTATTTTTTTTAGTTTATCTGTATCCATCTGGTTTCTAACTGACAACTGTTATCACAAAATACAGATTGTTTTTCTTGTACATGCAGCAGTCTATCATCTTAAGCAGACAAAAATCCCTTTGTTTCATGATCAAATTCATGCCCTTTATTATATTACCTACTTTAAGTTTCTTTCAGGTTTCAACTCATTTTCATTAAACTCACCAAGTCTCATCCAAATGTATATTCACAAATGTCTTTTCTTTGTCTCATCTAGTAGTAGTACGACAGACACAGAAAGGAGGAAATGCTAGATCTCTTGTTTTAAATCCTGGCTTTCGAGTTTTGACATCGCTAGCACTTACGACATTGCCCGACTCTATCCTGTTTTGTTTTTCTTCACAAAAATGACCATTGCGTGACAGCGGCTTTGTAACTTAATTCCTGCTCTCAACTTTCAAAATGATTCATGCGGTGAACTTTCAGTTTCAACTATCATCAACACCGTTATCTTCCACTACACGTAATATTTTTCCTAGTTGTCAACTGTTGCTCCTTTGAAATGGGATACTGTTCAAGTACTTTTCTTAATGTCTCTTGAAGTTGAATGAAACTGCAATTTGCTGTGATTAAGATTTAAACCAGAAACGGATGACATGCCTTATTATCATTAATATCGTCATGATTCAGAGAAAACTGATGAATTGCAGGCGGATGTTAAAAAAGGAAGACCGCATTCTGGAAAACTGCCAGCAACAAAGAACTTTATTATCTTTCTATTCCCTTCGCACGCCAATCTGCAAACAATAACAAGAAAATGATGTCCACTGACTGTGTATATGTACATAAGCACTAGCCAGCAATCTACATTTTGCAGTGAATGGAGATAATATATTCCTGCATCGTCGACTTGTGTGTGTGTGTGGATGCCCGACCCACGTACGCACATATATGGTCTCTAGTTTGGGGCATGAAAAAAATAAGGAGGAATGTTCTTTCTCTATAAAATGAATCAAAATTGTTCTGAATCCTGTTGTAAATGTCCAGTATGGTTGATGGAATAGTGATGATAATATATACTTACATATGAGAGTGAAGGAACATGAAAATAAAGGCTTTATATCCAAATTAGAGTATTCACAAAGATGTAGATCCAAATGGTATGCAGCACAGTTGGAAACAAAGAGATTCTGTGCTACTATCAGCTGTTAACCGGCAAGCACACACACTGAAAATGTTGATGCACAACAACAAAAAAGGGAAAAGCTCTGCAGCATGAAAAAGGGTTGTATCCACATTAAGAGTTCACTTGATTATCTGAATAAGGTTCTGAGTTGGCATCTGGTTTTATAACAGACTGCAGAAGGCTGAAGAAAGAAAAGAGACTCCTGTATGTGACCTCATACTGAGACTCAGGGTTGGGTGATGTCACAAGGCCGGTTCTTTCTCTGTCCTTTGTGTTCCACTCTGCAGCACGGTTCACCCCCATCACACATTCAGAATCGCCACATGGTAGAGTTTGCACCTCATTTGCATAATTGTATTCAGCTTCCTACTGTGTGTGGACAGTCATCCCTTCTACCTCCGGACTGCTACATTCAGCAGAGGGGTGTGTAAACAGAGGGGATTAGCCGGAGGGACGTGGAGGAAGTGGGTATTTGGTGGAACTCAAAGACTGTTTTGTTTAGGGGAAGTTACAATTGGGGTTGTTTCGCCTATTCTATTGTTCTGAGGATATCACAAACTTCCTTATTCTAACTTTCTAAGAAGTAAGGACTTAAAAGAGTTGCATTTTAACTGGTGACTGTCACGGCATCTGAAAGTACCTCACTTTAAATGAAATTAAGAGCAATACTGGTATTTTCTAAAAGTAACACATATGGTAATGTAATGATTATGCAGTTTTGACATAAGGGGCAGAATATTATCATATGGGGAAAGAATACTTCACAAATCAATTGCATTACAGTTGTTTCCTAATTCAATCTTCTACTCATTTCTGAGAGAGAGAGAGAGAGAGAAAAAAAAAAAAGGGGGTAAAACAATTAAAGGATAACACAAGTAAAATTAAGTACACTAATAGAAATACATAAAAAGGTAAAATGGCATATCTGTCAACGAAAATCAATAATTTCATTTTGTCATCATGTATCCATGTTTTCTTTCCTATTTCTGTTTGTTAACTATGTCTGAGCCTTCATTTTACATATGACAGAAACAAATATCCATGTTGAACATAGAAAGGAAAAATAAATGAACACATTACCTTCGTTATAGCGACAAGAACTGACAGACCCTTTCGAAACTGGATGAGAGATCTTGACAGAAAGCCCCATAAATCATTAATTCTCACTTATCGGTTTCATTAACATCTCTTTTAAAGCCTTATTCATATGTTGCGGCACACCTGTCTTAAATAACTACTGCCCGGTACTGCTAATGAAAAATCCACTTCACATTCTACAAATTGTAAAGAAAGTATTCATTTTCAAGTTACACTACCAATCAGACAAGCCATTTCAGTCATTTTACATTTAAAAGAATGGCAAATAGGGGAGAAAATTACTAATGGCCAGTAACATTAGGCTCCACACTAAAACTTTCACAAGGCATACCAGTCAAGTCCATTTAAGGGGTCTGTGTGCATCGGGCCCCTGAATACATTAAACAAAATTCTGGGCCCCGTTTCATAAAACTTGTTATCAATAACAAGTTTGATAACTATTATAAGCAACTAAAAGCAATGCACTTGGTTAGCTATGAGCAGATTTGTCATAGATCTGTGTCAGTTATTATCGATAAAAAGTTTCATGAAACGGGGGCCGGGGTCAGGCATCACAATTTAAGCATGGAAATTAAGTGCTAATGTGCATTGGGTCCATGTGTGTTGCAAGCCTAGCCTCAGCATACTTACCTGTATATCATGAGATACAGAAAACCTTGCCAATTTATTTCTTCTAATTTAATTTTTTTTTTTTTTTGGGGGGGGGGGGGGGGGGGGGGGGGGGGGGTGATTATTTTTTTACATGTGAAAGCGGCATGACAAGTGTCTTCTTTTCTACATCAATACAACAATCAGAAGAGTCTGCTTTGTCAGTCTGGCGGAAACGCCTCACACTCCTACATTATGAATTAGTGTTCATTCATGAACTTCCCAGGGCTATTTTTAATTTTGCGATTGAATGACAGGAATAGAAACTTCTTACATCTGACGCTGTCATTCCTAGTTGTGTTGTCATACATTGACAGGCCTATTGGAGAAACACCTTGGCAGTGTTTTCCCCCTCCCGAGTTCCCCCCTCCCAAGTTCCCTCCCTCCCAAGTTCCCCCCTCCCGAGTTCCCCCTCCCGAGTTCCACCCTCCCGAGTTTCCCCCCTCCCGAGTTCCCCCTCCCAAGTTCCCCCCTCCCGATTTCACCCCTCCCGATTCCCCCCTCCCGATTTCCCCCCTCCCCCTCCCCCTCCCTTCCCCAACTCGCATAGAAAAACTGTAATATTCAGTACTATCATGAATGCATTTCTGAAGAAAAACACATTCTAATCAAATTCTTTATTTTTCTTCATGCTTTTTTTGGGGGGGGGGGGAGGAGGGGGTAACTATTTGGTAAAATCCTGGCTGTCGATAGTCATATATTTGATACGAAGATGAAAGGAACATAATAGGAATATGAATATCACTCCTGATGACGGATAGTCAATCTGTTCGAAACGTCGAGCCACTCCTACTTTTTCTCTCCAACCGGTGCTATAGTTCTCCTTTGAACTATAAGCTCAAGAAAGATTACCAACAGTCCTTTTCAGGACTACACACACACTCAAGAAAGAGAGATTACAGATCCATTTCAGGACTCCCCGATCCCCCCCCCCCCCTCCCCTCTCTCACATAGTGCAACCGTAAGCATGAAGATGCTATGCTTTCTATGTCCATACTCTATTTCAATTTTTTTTCCCTCCAACATCAATACTATCCAGTATCCACTTGCCCTACTTCAATCCAATCTCAATGCCCTGTTCATATTCTGCTACCCCACTCATTCGTAAAATAGCCACAAACTTTCCTGCTTTTAATCGATATGCTACAAAAAGCAATAGGGAAAAATATAATATTTATTTTTCGGGGTCTACTTTTCAAGCTTGCCTGCATACAAATAACACTCTAAAATTTGTTTTGCATTAAACTCTATGCAAATTTACGGGGGCTCTTTTCTGATTTTCAGAGGCTCTTTTGGGCATTTCGGGGGCAAATTCGCCCTGAGCCCCCATGTATTATTTTCACTGAAAAGCAGCATATGTGATTGGGTACTACACCAATATTTCTGTTCGGAGCCAGAATATCAACTTTGTATTAAATTATACAAGGCAAAGCCCTTCTGGCTCCAAACATTCCAAAAATGGAAATTTGCTTCTTGCTTTTTCACAGCTTTTCATCTTACTTGGACCTAATTAAGAAAAATATATGTTATTATTACAGACACCTGGTTGATATTATGAACGGTATCAGTAAAATTTACATTTACAGCTTGTGTAGTAAAGGATAGCGTTGATTCTGAGGGTCCGACACTTTGCCCAAATACCGCATTGCAGGGTGGGTGACACAATGCAAGGCAGAACTCGCTGATCAAAGTGAATACCATATTCGTAATTATAGCGTATTATGAATACAGTCATATGGAGGGATATTGTAGTCTTATGACATTAGAGCAGTAATGCCTCCCTAATATGAACAGAGGCTAAGGGAAATTGCTTACTGATGTACATTGGAAACATTGCAGTATCCACAGATATGAATGGGGCTAATAATACTCCTGCCCTAATTCCAATCTCTTCGAATCCTTCGGTAATTTTGGTCAGAATTCCCCCAACGCCAGCAAAAATCATTGATATATCGATCTGTATTAGATCATTGTGAAACAGGGATAGACTCCCTTGCATGGCAGGATGTTACATAACTCTCAAATTTCTTCCACACACGCAGAGATCCTCTTTGTTGGTTTTCATAGGTTGATAAATGTATCGTTGGTGTCCTTATGGTGCTCATGTGATAACATCCTTTTTTCCTCTCTCTTATGCAATGTTGACGGTATAGTGTCTCATGTGCATGGTTTCTATGGCAATAAAACTTGACATAATGATCTGTAGACTAATTTTTTAAAGAGATGTTGCACTTGATCTTGCTTGCAACCATTACCGGTAAGCATTTTGAACTGATTACTGTCAAATCAGAGATTTTTGTTGAATTGCACAAATTCAGTGTTGTGTCAGTTGGTAGTATGAATATTTCATGCAAACAACCACTTGTGAAATTTGGGAACATTTCAGACTTATTTTCAATTATTTTCAATTCCAGTTTGCATTTTTTTCCAAATTATATTAAGTGTTTCTGTTCTCTTATAGATATTGTCAAATGTCACTTAAAATCCCTAAAGTATAAGTAGTTAAGTACAATTTAAAAACTAAATGTTGATTCTATAACAAGAGTTCATACGAAATGAAACTCAACACCTGTTTACGTATACCACATTTATTGTTCATTCCCAAAAAGAAAGTCACTTAAATGTATCATAATTATATAGAGTATTGTCATATTGTTTTCCATGCCTAAATGAGGTTAATTCTTTCGGGGGCTACCACAACTGTGCATGATGAGGTTCCAAATCTATTAAAATCGAGATGATGCTAAATAGGGCATTGGTGAGTCACCATGTGGTCAGTGTTGGT
This sequence comes from Strongylocentrotus droebachiensis, assembly GCA_035222895.1. Classification (NCBI taxonomy): domain Eukaryota; kingdom Metazoa; phylum Echinodermata; class Echinoidea; order Camarodonta; family Strongylocentrotidae; genus Strongylocentrotus; species Strongylocentrotus droebachiensis. Next base: position 366,682 of record JAVYIG010001215.1, read on the forward strand.
CTCAGTAACTCATGATCGGCTATCTCCCACGACATGACGTAGACCCACTCAATACCTACCCAAAATAGATATATCTATCTCTCTCAATATTGTTTATGATAATCATTTCCTCACCTTTTTCTAACCTTAAAATACACAAAGAAGTAAAGTAGCGCAAATGCTGTATCATATAATATACTCTTCAATGTGGAAAAATGTGAAAAACAGACATTTCTCTCTTTCTGTTTTTCTTTCTCTCTCTCTCTTTCTATCTCTTTTTTTTTCTCTCTCTCTCTCTGTCTGTCTCTCATAATAATCTCCGGACTATTTTCAAACCTTAGAATACACAAAGAAGTAAAGAAGCCAAAACATCATTGTCTTACAATGCATATTCCTATCTGGACATATATGTAGGATGGAGAGAGAAAAAATGGGGGGAAAGGACATTAGGTTACACTTGTAAGGTTTCACTATAACAAAATAAAATATAAAAGAATGTAATCCTACATGTTTAATTGTTCATGGCCATACTCAGCTTTTTCCTTCATACACCCTGTGATTTAGAAATGAATTTTCTCCAATTTTGTCTCACCGTGAAGAAGCTAGACTGCCTTAATATTAAAACAAAACTGAAATAAATTAATAAATGCTTGATCTTTATATTTTTTCTAGCTTGGTACTCAACCTAAAAAGTAATGAGCAATCAATACAAAAAATATGACTAACCAACCACACAGCAGTGTAAATGTGGAGCACTTTCGGTCCCTATCTCCCATATTCAGTCCACTCCTTGAGATATCTTTTTAAATTAGAAAAATGCTTCATAACTCTTGTCAAAATTGAATGTCCTACAGAAATAGAGGACTACCTATCACTATAAAGGATATGACTTTCCTGGAAGGGATCTCCAGAAATACACTCCTCAGTCTCTGGCGATGATCTTATCTTTATTTGCTAACGGAATGCAGATTTTACATTGGTCATCTAAATATATCATTCTGAAACCGTGCCATTTTCAAAATGTGTTGTTCATCTATAAAGAATATATAAATGGAAGCAAATGACGTTATTAATCACCTTTAAATATGGGATAAGAGCACAGTGTGATACACTTTTAAATTGATGATCATGCTGATGCATGCACTAAAATAGAGAGAGAGAGAGAGAGAGAGAGAGAGAAAGGGAGAGAGAGAGAGAGAGGGGAGAGAGAGAGAGAGAGAGGAGAGAGAGGGGAGGGGAGGGAGAGAGAGAGAGAGAGAGAGAGCAGGAGAGAGAGAAGAGAGAGAGAGAGAGAAAGAGAGAGGGAGAGGGAGGGGGAGGGGGGGGGGGAAGAGAAAGATAGGGAGGAAAAGTAAGAGCAAGGATGATGCTACTTGGCTCAGAAAGACGAGAGAGGAGGAAGAGAGTAAGAGAGAAAAACAAAAAGAAAGAAAGAGAGGTAAAAGAGAAAGCAAATGAAGAGAAAGAGACAAAGAGACAAAGAAATAAAAGAGAATGAGAAACAGAGAGAGAGAGAGAGAGAGAGTGAATGGGTGGGAAGAGGCCAGCTGGACGGGGAGACGCGAAGCAAAAGGTCACTTGGTTGCCATGGTAACTTGATGATGATACTATCAACAGACAGGTAGATGACTGTGAGTCAGACCAGACAGCAGAGTGAGACATCCTGCCTCACAACATTCACAACCCAATTATAATGGTTCTATAGCTTTGTATAATAGGCTGTGCTGGAAAGCATCCTTACGGCTTGGTTCACATATAACGCAGGAAACTGCAGCACAGCATTTTTTAAGTG